>JADRCD010147039.1:0-23083 GCA_019843815.1 Montemys delectorum | reverse complement strand
CTCTTGGGTAAAAGGCCCCGCCTCTGCCCAGGTTGGCCTCACCCCCCTCCTCAATTCCCCTCCCCTCCCCCCCAACCCCCTGTGTTTTAAGCCCCGCCCCTGCCCACCCTGCTCATCCCGGAGCCTGCTCAAGTTTCCTCTCCTTCCTGTGTTCTAAGCCCGGTTCCTGTCCTCGTTGAACTCTTCTCAGGCCTGATCCTCAGCACAGCCACCCTAAGGTACCAGGTTGGACCCTCTTGGCATACAGGCTGAGGCTCCCCATAAGGACCTCTCGCCTTGACTCCACCCCCGGGTGATGTTAGCCACAGGCCCGGCTTATCTGTGTTGGCCCCTCCCACTCTCATCTAAGTGCTTGTGCAGCCTGGTACACCCATGCCCTCCTTCGTAATGAGGGTGGGTTCTCTTAAGTTCTCTACTGTTCAGATTCCTCAGGCTGACCGAGCGCGGAGTGTGGGAAGCTGAGGCAAGACCGGAGGCTGGAAGTACAGCTCCCCTGCTGGAGCCTTTGATATGCATAAGATGGGTGTGGTGCACGCCTGTCATTTTCAGGAAGGTCAAATGTTTGACAGCCTGGGCTTCGGAAGGAAAGGGGCGAGGAAGGAGCCAAGTGAGAGTACAGCCTGCGATTCTAGATAATTTGCATCCCTCTGTACCCACTGGCCACCAGGGGGTGCACAAACTCCTTCATCGAAACTCAAATCCTAGTTCATAGGATTATTCTGTTGATCCGGACAGATTTGTTGTGACCGTTGTGGCAGATCTATTGATCTGTTCCGTCTGGAACTCTCCATGAGGAAGGCGAACCGAGTTGTGTAAAGTGACCTCTGACCTCTGCAAGTTTGTGGTGCTGTTCTCCCAAAACCTAAATAAATGTTTTAAAAGTGGCAGCAGTTTTGAGGTCTGGCTTAGCACTTGCTAATGTAACAACAGACCAGGTTTAAGTTCCCACAACCAGCTGATACACAAGACTCACATGCAGACAAAACACCTATACATAAAAATCATCTTTTTTAAATTTTTAAAATTAATGTTTTTGTTTTTAGTCCAGGTTTCCTGTGTAGTTAGTCCTGGCTGTCCTCTGTAGACTAGGCTGGCCTTGAACTGAGAGTTCTGCCTACCTGTAACTCCTAAGTACAGGGATCAAAGGCATGCACCACCACCGCCAAGCTATTAAAAAAAAACTTTTAAAAGCACTTTTTACAGTCATTGTTTAAACGATTTGTTTATTTAGTTAGTTATTATGTATTCAGCGGACTGCCTGCATGCATGCCAGCAGGCAAAAAGAGGGCACCAGATGCCATTATAAATGGTTGTGAGCCACCTTGTGGTTACTGGGAATTGAACTCAAGATCTCTGGACAAGCAGACAGTGCTCTTAACCGCTAGCCATCTCTGCAGCGCCCATTCCCCTCAGAAGCACTTTTATTGCCAGAGATTAAATTACTTCAACAACCAACAATAGTGAGAGGCAGTATTCCAAGTCCTAAAACCTAAGGGAAGAGTCCCAGGCCGCGGGCTCACAGGTGCCGCAGAACCTCCGGCCAGCAGAGGGCGCCCGTAGCGCGCCTGTCTCTCTCTCTCTAGCCAGAAAAGGCCACCGAGTGGCATATATCCCAGGATTCTGCTCGGTGCCGTTCTTCCTGTCCGGCCGCCATCGGAGTGCTGTAGGTAAGTGGGTTTCTTCTGGGCTAATCTGCCGCCATCCGGCCGCCCGGCCCCGCGGGGCGTCCCGGCGAGCGGGCGGGCGGACGGGCGAGGGCCGAGGCACCGTGTCACAGCCGCTGTCTTGTCCCCGCTGACCGCAGCCATGGCCGTGCGCTACCCAATGGCCGTGGGCCTCAACAAGGGCCACAAGGTGACGAAGAACGTGTGCAAGGCGAGACACAGCCGTCGCCGCGGGGTGAGTGTCGGGGACCGATGGGGCGGCGGTGTTGGGGGGAAAGGTCGATTGGCGTCTGAGGGTGGGAGTCGGGCTGCGTGTGGGCTGGTGCGTTCCGCCCCCCGTGTAAGGCCTGTTTGGGGTTGGTGACCTCTTGGGACTGTGTTCTCGCAGCGCCTCACAAAGCACACCAAGTTCGTGCGGGACATGATCCGGGAAGTGTGCGGCTTCGCGCCCTACGAGCGGCGCGCCATGGAGCTGCTCAAAGTGTCCAAGGACAAGCGGGCACTCAAGTTCATCAAGAAGAGGGTAGGCAGCGTGGTGCGTGAGCATGAGTGGGGGTGTGACGGACGGACGGACGGCCCTGGCCGCGGGTGACAGGTTACACTACTCCTCACAGGTGGGCACACACATCCGAGCCAAGAGAAAGCGGGAGGAGCTGAGCAACGTGCTGGCGGCCATGAGGAAGGCGGCGGCCAAGAAGGATTGATGAGCCCGCCCCCAATAAAAGATCGTTCCCCCAGTTTGTGTGCATGCCCTTGTGTGCTCGCGGCGCTGCAGAGACTCAGGCTCAGGGTTTTGGAAAGGTTTTCTTTACTCATGATTCTACAGATGTGCTCGTGGCTCCGCCACACCATGATTATTTATTTAGTCCCAGGCCCCGTGTCATCTCTCCACAGCCAGGGCCTCTCGGTGCTCCCGAGGGGGGAAGGCAATGGGGAAGATGTCTCGGTAGTGTTCCACAAAGTGAACTTCCAGGCCCTCTGTGATAAACGGAGCCAAGTCGGAGAAGTCCTTTCTGTTCTCAGCAGGCAGGATGACACAGGTCACTCCTGCACGCTTAGCCTGTGGAAGGAAAGATGTGTCAGCAGGGTGCTCTTCCACCCTGGGGGTGGGGGGTGTCTAGGCAGCAGGCACTCACCGCAATGGTCTTCTCCTTGATGCCACCCACGGGCAGCACCTTGCCAGTGAGGGAGACCTCCCCAGTCATGGCCAGGTTCTGCAACACTGGCTGCCCCAGAGCCAGGGACAGCAGTGCAGTGACAATGGTACAACCTGCACTGGGGCCATCCTTGGGGGTAGCGCCCTGGAAGGAGAGGCGGGGGTGAGCTCCTGAATTGGTCGGCGACATGGGGGTGTGTGACAGACAGGGGCCTACCTCAGGCACATGCAGGTGGATGTGTGAGGTGACCAGGAAGTCATTCTCAGGGTCCTGCTCCATCAGGAAGGCACGGGCAAAGGTGTATGCTATGCGGGCACTCTCTTTCATCACATCTCCCAGCTGACCTGTCACCTCTAGGCTGCCATCCTTGTCCTCCTTGCTGCCACTAGGCTGGGGCCGCCTCAAAGATGTCTCCACAAACAATGTGGAGCCTCCTGGAAGGTGGAAAAGGCTAAATTTGTTCCTTACACTCCGCAATCCAGGCCCCATCTTTATTTACGTTTGTAGCAGCCAGCTGGCCAGGCAGAAAGGTGTGGGTGCTATGCTCACCCATGGCAGTCCAGGCCAAACCCATGACCACGCCAGAAGGTGTGACTTCATACATTCGCTCCACTGTGAACACCGGCTTCCCTACAAAGTCTTGTAGGTTCTCAGGCGTCACCTGTACAGTCTGGGCCTCCCCACTTACAATCTTGTATGCAGCCTTGCGCAGCACCTGCAGTGGAGGGGTGTGGATGGGGATCTGCTGGGCAGAGGTATGCCCTGTGTGCTGGGCGGGCGGGCGGGCCCATGGCAGCCTTACCTTCTCCACCTGCTTCTGCAGGTTGCGCACCCCACTCTCCCTGCAGTACTGTTTGATGAGCAGAGTGAGCACTGACGCTGACAGCTGGGCCTTGCTCTCGTCTAGGCCACACAGAGTGCGGGCCTGTGGCACCAGGTACCGCTGTGGGAAGCAGCTGTCAGCAATACCTGTCGTCCCCACCCACCATGCTGTTCCTGTGCTCTGGGGTCCCAATCTCCTCACCCCCTGCATCAACTCAGCCCTCCCTCAGAAACACAGAGGAGCAGGCTGATTGCTGCGCCACAGCCCCGTTCTGCAGACCATGGGTCCCAGGTGTCAACCCAGGCTGTGCTCACCTGAGACCTTTGCCCATCACCTGCCAGGCACTCAGGACTACTGTGAAAGCCAAGTGTGATCTTGTGCCCCCTCCACATCATAGGACCCCACATACCTCTGCGATGGCCAGCTTCTCCTGTGCTACATAGCCTGACACGTTGATCATCTCCATGCGGTCCCTCAATGGTTCCGGGATGGTGTCTATGACATTGGCGGTGCAGATGAATAACACCTGGGTGACAAGGGGAACGAGGATGCTGGAAGCTGGATATACCCTCTGCCACAGCACTAGCACCTGGCCACGAGTCAGCACTCACCTTGGACAGGTCCACTGGCACATCCAGGTAGTGGTCTAGAAAGTTGGCATTCTGCTCAGGATCCAGCAACTCCAACAGTGCTGATGATGGGTCTCCTTGGTAGCCTCGGCCAATCTTGTCCACCTGAATTGGGAAAGGCAGGTGCCATGGGACTGTGCCTGCCTCCCACACTACAGGATAAGCTGTGCAGTGACCTGTCCCTCCTATCCCCAGAGCCTAGCCCACCTCATCAATCAGCACTAGTGGGTTCTCTGTCTTGGTCTTCTTCAGGCACTGGATGATCTTCCCAGGCATGGCCCCGACGTAGGTGCGCCTATGGGAGGCAAGACTCAGTGTGGGTCAGTGTGCTGAGCAGAAGCAGCCCACCGCACACCACCACATGGCCCACTTGGGAGCAGTTCTGACCTCACACAGGTTACCCAATTCTCTCCTTTAGCCAGCACTTGGCCACCTCACTTGCCTATGCACTAAGAGGTGGGGGTTGGCCTGGCTGAATCTTCACCGGGGCATGGACTCACACTCAGCCTCAGTAGGGCAGACAGACAGCAAGGGATGAACAAGGGCCTCATGTAAGTTTGGGAGCAGGGGTGCATGGAAGATGTCAGGAGAGGTGTAGAGAAAACAAGGCTGGACCAGGGCTTGAGGCACATGGGACAGAGACCAGCCAGTTAGGGAAGCAGTTACAAGGTCCATGTTTCTGGGCAGGATCTAGAGGGGGTGGGAACTATGGAGAGCTTAGGTCTTTTTATTTTCTGAGCAGGGTCTTGGTTAGCTTAGAGCTCTAGAGCATGGCATGTAGCCATGGATGACTCCCGCCTCCTGAGCCTACCGCCTAACCCTGAGTACTGAGATAGTAAATAAGGCATTGTGAGGCTACCTGCTCTGCCCAGTCAGACCAGCCAGTTCCTGTAGTGTTAGGATAGGACTGCCTCAGCAGTGGGCCTGCCTGTCTACAGACCCTGCTCGCCCTCCGTTTCTCTTTCTTTTTTTTTTTTTTTTTTTTGGTTTTTTCGAGACAGGGTTTCTCTGTGTAGCCCTGGCTGTCCTGGAACTCACTCTATAGACCAAGCTGGCCTCGAACTCAGAAATCCGCCTGCCTCTGCCTCCCAAGCGCTGGGATTAAAGGTGTGCGCCACCACCGCTGTACAGATGGCCATGAGCTATCGTGTGTGGCTGCTGGAAATTGAACTCAAGGACCTCTGCCGGCCTGCTCACTCCGGCGTAATTCACTGTAGCTGTCTTCAGACACACCAGAAGAGGGCGTCCGATCTCATTATGGGTGGTTGTGAACCACCAATGTGGTTGCTAGGATCCGAACTCAGGACCTTTGGAAGAGCAGTCAGTGCTCTTACCCGCTGAGCCATCTCTCCAGCCCCCCCTCAGTTTCTCTTAACCACACTGGGACCTAGGAAAACCATAGGCCTAATAAAGGCCACCTATGTCTGCTGCCACCTGCCACCCACCCACTCCTATCAGCTTGGTCTCTGTGCTCAGCTCAAAGCCTCCTAGGCTCCCACGCCTCCCACACCACTGCAGCTGACATCCAGGATCCCCCACTAGTCGTGTTCAGGCGCACGCCTTTAATCCCACACTTAGAAGGAAGAGGCAGAAGGATCTCTGAATTCAAGGCCAAACTAGTCTACTTAGGGCATTCCACGATAGCAAAGGCTATATAACCAGTCTCAAGAAGCAAAACAAAATCCAGGCTGACCAACAACTAGTGTACCTCCTTGTCCCACCCTCCACGTGGACACCCAGGCCTGCCATACTCTACCCAGTCCAAACCCAATCTTCCTGAAGAGAACACGAGCAGGATTGTAGGCTGGGTCTCACTGTGTCTGCCCAGTCAGGTACCTACCTGTGCCCCTTGATCTCTGCCACGTCTGTCATGCCACCAACACTGAAACGGAAGTACTCTCGGCCGAGGGCACGGGCAATGGAGCGCGCAATGCTGGTCTTGCCCACACCCGGTGGGCCGTGGAAGCAGAGGATCTTGCCTTGTGTGGAGCCTCGGAGCTGGCTGACTGCAATGAACTCCTGTGGAAGCCAAGATGGCTCAGTGCACAGGATGCAGACCCCCAAAGCAAAGACCAAGGGGCTTGTCATCCATCAGCTTCAAGGGGTCTCAAAGGCTGGGCTGACTGGAGTTATGGCTGCAGGGCCCTGGGCTGAAGTCAGACAGGCTCAAGTTGGGGGTGTCAATCATGTTAGGGGCCCCTCTTCCACAGCCTGGTCCAAAGCATACCTTGTCACAACAGCCCCCACCCAGTACACCAGTACACTGGGACCATTTTGAGTCCCAGTAGATAGCTGACTGGTTCTCTACTGGGAGGAATAAGGACAAAATAGGGCAGCCTGCCCTGGGCAGTGTGGTCATGCACATGCTATGGATCTCACCAGGACACGCTTCTTCACGTCCTCCATGCCGTAGTGGTCCTCCTCCAGCACAGCCTGGGCCCGAGCCAAGTCCAAGTTCTCATCACTCTGCCGGCCCCATGGGATGGACGTCAGCCAGTCCAGGTAGTTGCGAGTGACACTACAGGGACAAGGAACTGTGACCAAATGCTCCTAATGAGGCTGTGTGCAGGACTGCACAGCCACCCTGGCAGGAACCTGGATATGGCTAGGGAAGAAACTACGGTCAGGCTTGCTGCAGTGGTCGCTGAGGGAGGCCAGCTGCCATAGTAACAGATGGAGGGCTACATTCCAGGGTCACAGAGCATCCTCAGGTCGGGATTTCAGCTCAGTGGAGTTGCCTGAACAGACTGAACTAAGGATCCTGGTACCAGTTAGCCCAGAGTAACCACAGGGTCCCTGAGCAGGAGAAAAGCGACCTAGGACCCGAGGGGGAGAAACTGGAGAGTCTAGACACGGAGCCCAGGCCACACGAGTGTGCTCACAGACTACGTGGACCCCCCACACACTTGCTTCCTGGGCTGCTGTAGACAGACTGAGGGCGGGGCAGGGCAGCCAGCATCCATCCCCACAGGGACTTACATCCCCAGCAGGCATGGGCCCAGAGGCTTTCCACATCCCCAGCAGGCTGCGTAGGAACACAGCAAGCAAAAGTGGCTGTGGGCCATGGCTGTGCAGACTCACTTGAACTCAGAGGAGTGGTTGTCCAGTAGAGCAAGCTTGCTCAGCTCCTCATCCACCACGTCCATCACATGCTTGGGAACAACCAGTTCCCTGAGGCGTTCCCGGAACTTCTCCTCAATGGCGTCCTTGTCATCCTTCTCCAGCCCCAACTCCTTCTTGATGATCTTCAGCTGCTCCTGCAGCAGGTATTTCCTGTGTGTCTGCTTGATCTTCTCCTCTACCTGTGGCAGGTGGAGCTTGGGCAGGGTGGGGTGGGGAGGGCAGGACACAGCCCCTCCACAGAAACCCCTGGCCCAGATCTACCATGGTGCTAGGAACTGAAGGGCCTCACACATGCTACCTGAGCCCCGAGTCACTGACCCAGTCTCCTACCCTGTAGGCTGCCACAGGACACCCCGACATGGATTTGCAGTTTGTTTGGACTGCTGTTGTAATGCCAAACAAACTCACCCAATACACATGAAGTTAAATCTGCGTTCTGCTTGTCTTTGGTTTGAGCCAAATTATGGTAGCCCAGGCTGGCCTCAAAACTCCCTATACAGCTGAGGATAGCCCTGAAATCTTGAGCCTAGCTTATGCTCTGTTCATTCAGCTGCCACCTAGCCCTCAGTAGGGGAGGATTTCCTGTGGAAGAATGAAAGGTAGCACATGCCTACTGTCCCACCACAATGGAAGCTGAGGCAGGAGAACTACACAAGTACAAGGTTCTGGGTCAGCCTGTTCCAAAGAGAGGATCCCAAAATGAAAGTGTTAGAGCCAGAATGCATCCCCTTCACCTCCCCTTCACTCCTGTCACCTCACGGCCTAGGCGCTGCTGAAGCTTGCTCAATTCAAACTCCTTCTTCAAGAGAGACAGGGCTTTATAGAGCCGCTTAAGGATCTGCAAACAACAGAGGTCAGCGGGGTATCCGTGAACAGGGTGGTGTTGGCACAGGAACAGGCATCGTACACAGAACCCAGCCCCGAGGAGGCTGCTGTTGCTAGCCTACTCAGAACAGTGGGTCACACACTCACATTGGTCTCTTCCAGCACATCTTGCAGCTCATGGGACTCAGCCCCAGTGAGTGCAGCACCCATGTCGCTCAAGTAGATGGGGTTGTCCACCACACGCTGGCCTGCCTGCATCATCTGCAGCACGGACTCTCTGTAGGGTGCAGTGCCACGGTCTTAGAGTGCTGCCCTCTGGCTTCAGTGACAGCTAGCTCTGCCAGTGTACAGTGTGGTGCACCGGGGACAAGGAGCTGTCCCTGAGTGGCAGTCCCTGTCGTGCCCAGTGTCTACTGACCTGTACAAAGGGTTCAGGGCGATGATGTCCCGAATGGTCTTCACAATCTCTGCAGTCAGGGCCTGGAGGTCAGGAACCATGAGTCACAAGACCAAAGCGGGAGGCCTCCCAGCCCAGCCCATCCACTCCCATCCACTGGGACCACAGAGCAGACAAGACCCATGGGCAAGGGGTGTAAAGACTAACGCCAGGGCCAGTGAACGGGCTCAGAAGATAAAGGCGCTTGCTGCCAAGCCAGATGACCTGAGTTCAATGGCTGGGCTCCACAGGGTGGAAGGAAGAACCAAGTCCTAGGTACCCAAGTCACCTCATAACATCCATATGCACACTGTGTGACACTCTCCCTTCAGCCCATGAGTAAAAATGAAAACAAAATCAAATGGGGACCTAAGCAAGCACTCCTCCAGATGCATGATGTGACTGCCCCACTCTCCACGCTTTCCTTAGCCTTTGCTTTTTGTTGTTGAGGCAGGGTCTTACACTAACACAATCAATCCTCCTGCCTCAGTTTCAGGGTCCTGGGACTACGGCCACACACCACCATACCCAGATAGGAAAACACTCTGCCTGGTGTCTAGCTCCCAACTGAGGCCACCTTTGTAGCGAGCGGTGGCCCAGGCCTCCAGGAGGTGGAGGCACGCATATCTCTGTGAGTTCAAGGCCAGCCAGGTCCGCAGGGCTCCACAGAGAAATCCCCTCTACCCCCCAACACTTCCCACCCCACTCCCCACCTCCTGCCACCAGAGAAAGAAACCAGAGCAAGAGGGCAAGGGCTCTGGGCTCTGGGGCCCAGCAGTAAAGCTGGCACAGTACCACCAGCATGGACTTTACTCTAACTTGAGGCCAGTTCTATTAAACAGAATGACCACACACACACACACACACACAAAATGATCACTACCCAGGCTACTGCCTGCAGTCCCATGAAGTTCAAAATACCAACATCACTCCAGAGGGTTCCTCTCTCCACACAGCACCAGCTTACAACAGACATCAGCAAGGGATTCCAGCATTCCTTCCACATAGCTCAGAATCAGTCCAGAGGCATCTTTCCCATAGCGCCAATCAACCACAACCAATAGGGACCAGCCTCTAGAAGAGGCCTTCGTTCCCTTCCTGATGCATCCAACAGCACTGGGCACACTCCAGGCTCCAGCTTAGCTTAACTAATTGTCCTACCCATGGAGACCTTGAGGAAGGCAGGATAGCTTAACCTGGGATCAGAGTGGTCATAGCCTCTTTCCTTGTTTCATGCCCCTGCCTCCTGAGCTGTGGAGAGGACAAGGGGTGGACACGCTACAGAATGCTAGAAGCCTGTGCATGGTGGCCATGAACCAGGGTGGGATGGGTTTCAACCCCACCTTTTCTCTGAATAGCCAAGGGCCCAGTGTGGCATGGCTCACAGCACAGCCCTGCCCACCTGTCCCACCATCTGTGCAGGTCACACCAGGTGACTGCTGCTTACCTTCACTTCCTCTGTGACCTGGAAGTCTTCATGGGCTACATTCTCAACCTCCACCATGAGCACCTCTTTGGATGTGTCAGTGGCAGTCTCAGCCACCATCTCCAGCTGGGGCTTGGCACCTAGCTCATCCTCCACCTCTTTCTTGCCTCGCTTCAGCTTCCTCCTGGACTTTTGTTTCTCTGCCTCTGGCTCTGGCCCGTCTGGCTCCACCTCCAGCTGCCGGCTGATGTGAATCCTACAGATGGACAGACGGGCACAGGTAGAACCAGGGCTGCAGAGTTGTGTTTCAAAGACCCTGTCACCCAGGGCCTTCAAAAAAATGGAGGACAAAAAAAACCCAAGAGAGCAAAGAACACTGGCAAGTGTCACCAGCAGTGAGGCTCATGAAAAGGCACTGTACCCCATTGTACCCCAAGACCTCAGGTCTTGCCCACAATTCATAGAAGCCACAATCTCTTCTGTGCATGCTGGCAGGCCCACCTCATCTCACCCTGGCCTCTATACCTTCTGTGGCCTGTGACAATCATGCGCAACTTGTCTCCAAGGTCCTGCATCTCATGAATCTGAGCAAATGTTCCAGTATGGTAGATCTCATCCAGGCTTTCCACCACGTCCGACTCATTGCTGAGGAAGGAGATGGAACACAAAGGCACATTGGCTGGACGCAGCGCAGAGTGCTACAGCGCAGTGTGTGGGGCATGGCTCAGGCTGAGGGTAGGAGGGACCTCTACAGAAGCACCTCTACAGGTCACTGCCAAGTCACTACCAGCTGCTGCCTGGCTTATTCAAGGGCAATGGAACAGCTACTGGCTCAGCAGTATAGTCCTGGGTGGCAGCACCTCACTGACACAGCCCCCAAAAGAAGACCCATATAGGACTTCTCTGCTGTTATGGCACCCACTCTGAAGTCAAAAATCTCCTATGTGATATAGAACCACATCTGTGAGTGGGTGTACCAGAGGCCCCAACATTCACAGGGAGCTAGTAATTCACTTCCCCATGTGGACAGCACACAAGTCTCTTTTTCACAGCATTGGGAAAAGGGTCTCTTGCCTGCTAGGTAAGTATTCCCCACTAAGCCACGTGCCAGCTCCTCACTGAGAGATTTTACACCCAAGTCCTTGTCCTAGAGTAAAACGGCAGTATGTTGGACTCCTGGCCTTGCCCTTGCTCCTGTTAGCTCAATGTGAGAAGCTCAGACTCCAGCTGAGTAGAGAGGAGGAGGAAGACTCACTTGTCATCTCTCTTTAGGAAGACGCCAACATAGGGCTGTGCCAGTCGGACTTTCCTTCTCAGGAGCTCAACCAACTTCTTATTTTTAACCTGCAGGAGAGCAGTAAGTGAAGACCCAGGGACATCTAACACTAGGGATGGACTGTCTAGCCGCATAATCAAAGCTACTGGCAACGTCACAGCTTCACTAGTGTCATAGACCTGGAGCCCTAGGGAGACTGAGGCAGGAGGCTCTAGAGTGTAAACATGGGCTACACAAGGAAACGGAGGCGGAAACAGAACCACAACAGGAAGTCTGTGTCCCGCAGACTGGCAGCTCCCATCCAGTTTCATTAGCACTGCCTCCTAGTCGTTCTGTTCAGCTCCTCAGTAATAACTCCTCTCACCACCTGTAGCTGGAGCAGGTATGAATTAAAACTGAGGATGGGTGGCCATCGCGGGTACAGCCTGCACTGGGGACACAAGGCAGATGGAGAAACTGGTTTAAAACAAACAAAAAAACAATGGAGCTGGAGAGGTAGCTCGGCAGTTGTTTATAGAGAGGCCTGGGTTCAATTTCCAGAAGTAACATAGTGTCTCACAATCAACCCTAACTCAAGTTGCAAGGGATCCAACAATCTTGAACTATATGGGCGCCATATACATGTGGTACACATACATGTAGGAAAATATTCATACACATAAATGTAAGCACAAACATATATACACATACATACACACACACACACACACACACACACACACACACTTGAGGACAGGTGTCACCTGTGGGGTCTCTCCCCAGTCACCTTGTAATTTAGGTTTCCCTGGGACACACTAAATAGTTGACCCTAACTGTGAACCCAGGGTGATCCTCCTGCCTCACCATCCCAAGTGCAGGATGTACAAGGATAAGTCACCACACCTAGTTTACCTGTGTACCTCTGACACAGCAAGGCTGGGGAGGGGACCCTAATAACCTTCATCTCAGTGTTTGGGGTTCTCTTTTGTTAGTCTGAGTCAGTCAGGGGCCACAGTGTAGTCCAAGCTGGCTTGAACTCGTAATAGTCCTTCTAATCCACCCCCTGACTCGTTGGGATTACAGACAGTCTCAGTGCGAGTTTAGGTGGGTTTTATTTAGTTGGTGGTGGTGGTTTTTGAGATAGGGTCTGTGGTATTAAAGGAGAATGGCTCCCATAGGTTGATATATTTAAACAATTAGTCCCTGGTCACAGATACTATTTAGGAAGGACTGGGAGGAGTCACCACTGGGGATGGGCTTTAAGGTTTCTCTCTGCCTTCAAGCTGTGGATCAGATATGGAAGCTCTTAGCAACTACTCCAGAGCCATGTCTGCCTGCCACTGCACTCCCCACCTTGATGTTCTTAAACTGTAAGCAAGCCCCCAAGTGAAAACTGTTATTAGTGTCTCCCCATAGCAACTCATGCTGACCTCAGATAACCTTGAATTCCTGATCTCCCTCTGAGCATTAGGATGACTCTAAATCTGGTTTGTGTGAGCCTCATGCATGGTAAGCAAACAGCCTACACAGAACCCTAACCAGTCTGCAGAGCCATTCCTGTACACTCAGAGGCCAAAGACAGCACGTGAATCTGATGGCTGTGGACTATCTAAAAGCTGAGTTTTGCTAAAAAAAACAAAACAAAACAAAACAAAAAAAAACTATTCATTGGCTCCCAGGAGTCAGCTGTAGTTCTGTGATGGGTCTGAGCCTCTTTACCTTCCTGACTCGGGTCATTTCATGAGGTGATACCAACAGGAAACCACACACCATGGTCTCAGCACTACGCCCTTGATAGCTAGCTCCCAATGGCACACGGGGTTCGCTTGGAAAATTCATCTCTTTGTTCTTGCCCATATTTGTCTCCACTGTAGGATTAAGGAAGCAGGTGTGGGCAGCCTTGGCCTCAGAAGCCTAGACAATAAAGAGGAATCCAGAGTGGACCTCCAGGGCAGTTGTACACCATTAGAGCCTGCCAGGCCTAACAAGTCCTATGGGCACCGCAGGTATGAGAAATTCTCCAAGCAGCAAACAGCAGAGACTTATAATTCAGTTACTCAGGACCAGATGGGGCACCTGTTACCCAAAAGCTAAAGAGGTAGAGGAGAGGCTGGACAATCTGGAGCTAAAGGCCAACGTCAGCTACATAACAAGAGGGAGGGCGTCATGAGCTGAGATCCTGCCTCAACCAAAACCAAAAAAGTCTTTACATACAGTCCTTTGTGTCAGTTCCACAAGAGTTCTCGGATTCCAAAACAGGAACTGCTATTATCTCCATTTCCCAGATGAGGAAAACCAAGGCCCTGTGGAGCAACTTGCAGATAGGTGATGCCATGTCACCCTACAGAAGCAGATGTGTGTGTCCTTCTACCAGACAGACAATATGAGATGGGCCTTGGAAACATGGGAGTGGAGGTACATGGAGGAGCTCACTCTAACCCTCCCCACATCTGTGCTAACACTCCTCCCTCAAGAGTTGGCAGAGCAAGGAGAATGGAGGGATACTGTGGGTAGAAGAGGCAGTGACTCACTGTATGACCTTGCTACTAGGTTAGCTGATAAATACTGGTCTCAATGAACACCATACATAGTGGGGTAGTTGGCATGGAAAATTCCCCTTTAAAAGTCTCTGCTTTCTGTTGATTTCATCATCCTGTCCTCTCTCCCTCCCTCCTCATGGCTCGCTAATTTGAAAGGATCAGATGGGATCAGCTTCCTGCAATGGAATTTTTCTCCCTTAGTTAAAAAGCTGTTTGAACTTTTTTTTTTTGGTTTTTCGAGACAGGGTTTCTCTGTGTAGCCCTGGCTGTTCTGGAACTCACTCTGTAGACCAGGCTGGCCTCGAACTCAGAAATCCACCTGCCTCTGCCTCCCAAGTGCTGGGATTAAAGGCATGCACCACCACCGCCCAGCGAACTTTTTCTTTTTAGGGGTAAACATAAGGCAGATGTCAGAGACAGTGTTGGGGGGAAAAAATCCTGTCCTCTTCTTCTTTTGGTAAACCACTCAGACTTCAGTCATTCCACCCTTTCTCCTACTCCTAGAATGTAGTCCCCAAAGCCAGTAACTTTGTATCCCCACAACTATGCCAGATACATTAAACTGGTAATTAAGGGTGTGAAAAGCTTGGCTACATGAGAAAAAAAAAAGATACATAAGACTGTCTCAATAAATATAAACACCACACCACTGAACAAGAAAGGCTGAGAAGACGTTACAAAACTTTCACCAGAGCAGGGTGGTGGTGGCTACACCGTTAGTCCCAGCACTTGGGAGGCAGAGGCAGGCGGATTTCTGAGTTCGAGGCCAGCCTTGTCTACAGAGTGAGTTCCAGGACAGCCAGAGCTACACAGAGAAATCCTGTCTCGAAAACCGGGAAAAAAAATGATAAGGAAATAACTATACTGTTACTAGTTCGTCTGGGCTCATGGACTTGACATCCACTATTACAGGTCCTGAAGGACCCGTAAAAAGGAAGAATTTGTGTCCAAATGAGCCACCAAGGACTGTGGCATCCTCTTGCCTCAGACTCCAGAGTGGTGAGATGACAAGCAGGAGCGCGGTTCCAAAAGTTTCTTAGACACGAGGGAGCTGAAAGGTCACTCGGTCCCGCCAGCAGAGCAGGGGTAAAGCGAGGCCAGGCGAGCGGGGGCTCTGGTTACCTCCACGATCTTGATAAAGCGCGGAAACACGGGGTTGCGGGTGATGGCGATGAGCGGCAGGTGAGGAAACACGTCCGGGACGGTCATGGGCGCGAGTGCCGTGACGACCGGGCCTTCCCCGGAGCTCGCCGTGGCCCCGTCCTCCGCACCGCCCTCGGAGGTCTCGTCGCTGCCACCGCGGCTGCCCGCGTCCCACAGCCCCCGCCACTGGATCCTGCCGCCCCAGGGAACTGACGCGTCGCAGGCCCGACATCCTCGACGCAGCCAGGATCCTGACGCGGTCGGGATCCGGCCTCCGGTGACAGCCAGCAGCGGCCGCCGCAGAACCCAGCACCGCGCAGCGGCCCACAGCCGCACGTAGCCACTGCTCGCCGCCATGGAACAGCCATACGGACGGCGCACCGCACTTACGTCATCTCTGCTCGCCCTCGTTTGCGCACGTGATGACGCTCGCGTGCTTCGAGCTGGAGAGGCGGAGCTTGAATAAGGTGAGTGAGTGGGCGTGGCCGGAGGGGGGGAGACCGGGCTTAAGCCGTGGGGGGGGCGTGGTTCAAGGCTTGGAGTTGGCCGAGATGGGGGCGTGGCTCGAGGAAAGGTGTTCTAGAGAAGACTTGGAGGGTCTGGATGAGAAAGTGAGAGGTGTGTAGTAAGCTCGAGGAAACGTGACGGAGGAAGCAGAACTGGTGTGTGGTCTGGATGAGGAGCGCTCCGCCAGGCAGGGCTTGGAGGAACTGGAAGCAGGGGCTTGCCTTGGGGGCGTGACCAGAGCGGTGACTCCGGAAGCGGCGGGAGGCGTGGTGCAGTTAGCGTGGGAGTGGGGCTTGTGCGGTGTTGGAGGGCATCGCTCCAGGAAGGGGCCCTGGAAGGAATGTGGCCCCTCCGGGTTCCTACAACTACTGGTCTATCTTGTCCAAGGTGTACCTTAAAAACTGCGTTCTGGCCGGGCGGTGGTGGCCCATGCCTTTAATCCCAGCACTTGGGAGGCAAAGACAGGCGGATTTCTGAGTTCGCGGCCAGCCTGGTCTACAGAGTGAGCTCCAGGACAGCCAGGGCTACACAGAGAAACCCTGTCTCAAAAAAACAAACAAACAAAAACTGCGTTCTGTTTTCTACTGTCATCAAAAAGTTTTTACAGGGCAACTTCTGTGTTCTGAAGGCATAGGAAGAAGAGTACAGCGCACCCTCCTTTATAATAACTTTAGTCTTTTCAGCATTCTTTGCTGATACACGACAACAGGTTTTACTACACCTCCCTACAGTTGGTGGCATCTTCACGCCACACTGGAGGAGGCGTGCTTGGAGGGCTTTTGACTCCCCTGAAGTCTGCATGCTACAGGCTGTGCGCATGCGCGCATATTCAGCATTGCCTTTGTTGACAGTGGTCTGTGAGGCACTTACCAAAACACTCAAACTTCCAGGACATGTCCCAAGAGACCCGTGTGCATGTTCCGGCTCCACAAAGCAGGGGTGGATTTCATGCATGCCCAAAATTCTGCTTTCACACGCACGTGTGCTCCTACACATGCTATGGAGAGTTCCTTGAAGTTTAGTCACGCTCTGGATTTTGACTCCTGGATCTGGGAACCTGTGTGTAACTTTCAGTTTTGAAAAGGTGCGGTCTCTGCTTCCATATTGCGCAAGCTCACTCCTTCCACTTTCCTCTGCGTAGACCTAACGGGGCTTTTATAGCACACGTCTAAAAGGTCCTACTACTGGCATTCTTACTTGGTGCGCATGCCCAGACTAGGGGCGGGTAGAAGAGAAGCGGCCTAACCTCACGCATGCTCAGACACTTTCTCATACTTGGCAGTTGAAGAGCGGTGTTAGCTGTGGAGAACTAGGCACGATGCTGATGTTGATGGTAGCAGCAGTGGCCACCATGGTCAGGGCTCAAACACTGTGCCGGTGCGACTGCCTTACTGGGATGGGATGCTGCTGGGAGGTCTGTGGCAGGGAGGAATGGGGCTGGTTCTTGTTGGAGCCCAGGTATACCCTCCAGCCCAATTGTAGGAATCAAACTTGACGTATCTTTTCCAAGCACATCAGTAAAACCCGTTTCTGGGTGTGGAACCAGGGCCTTGGACATGTGTCAAACCCAAGTTCCTTGTGCAGTCTGCAGTCTGTCCCACCATCCATCCCTACCTGGCTCAGCAGCAATGCCATGGGCTGTTGAGGCTAGCCAAGTGCATGCTGGGAAGTATGCTATCCATAGTGCCACGGTCAGCAGTATCTGACCGGCTAACATGCAAGTATGTCTCTGTGTATGTATCCCCTTCCCACTTTTCTCCCCGGAAGCTGTTGGTCACCAGCTTGAGGGGACAAAAGGAGCAGAGGTGGAGAGCAGGGTTCAGACAGCCATTAGTATGAACAGAATGATCTCTGGAGACTACTGCAGCGGGATGTCTGCTGTATTCTTTCAGGGATGGGAGAGTATTTGAGGGCTTTTTTGAAGGGTACAGGTGGAAACGGCTAATGGGTCATGCGGGTGGGAAGCCAGAGCAGGACATGTGTGCTGAGTTATGCAGCTGGTCACTTTTCAGAGGCCAGCCACCTGTGTTTAAGGACACACTCCAAACAAGGACAGGAAGAGACAGGGAAGCCCTGCTGAGAGAGGAAGCCTCCCATTTCTGGTGCCCAGCTCAGAAAGCCATCCTGTCATGGAGGCTGCTAACCGTCCCCTGGGGACCTCAGTTCTTAAGCCCTGAATTCTGGACTATCATCACTAGAGTTCAGCACTAGAGTTCCTTGCTGTGAGTTTTGCATCCAGCCTGTGCAACATAGCTGGATCCATGTCTGAATACAACAGTACTGTCTGTCCCTCCCAAGTACTGTGATGATAGGTGACATGCCACTATCTGTGTGTCCCAGGACATCTGTAGATTTCAGTAAATGTTACATGCAAACCTTGTGCAAAGAGCCATGGGACCTGGGAGATATAGGTGCCCTGGTTAGGTGACTCATCCCGCCAAAACAAAGTTGTTTGCTGCAAAACAGAAAAAAAAAAAAAAAGCCCACCAACAACAAAGTAGAGAAACTTAAGAAATACTTGCCAAGTCGGGCGGTGGTGGCACACGCCTTTAATCCCAGCACTTGGGAGGCAGAGGCAGGTGGATTTCTGAGTTCGAGGCCAGCCTGGTCTACAGAGTGAGTTCCAGGACAGCCAGGGCTACACAGAGAAACCCTGTCTCGAAAAACCAAAAAAAGAAAAAAATACCTGCCAAAAGTAATTGCTGGTGTGGCTTGAGCTGGAACTCGCTGGGCTGAGGACTGACCCACCTGGTGAAGCCAGGGCCAAGTCCAGCACCACAGAAACCTGGCAGGTGCCATGCCTGCCATCACAGCAGTGAGTGAGGAACTGCAGGTAGGAAGACTGGGAATTTCAGGCCAGCCTGGACTACTTATTCAGCCTGTCTCTGAATAAACAATAAAAAAGAGCCTGGGGAGACCCCTCAAAGAAGAGAGCCCTCTTAACATGAAGATTCTGGGTTCCATCCCGAGCACTGTGCGTGGGATGAGATGTGAGTGAGCCCAGAGAGCCCAGAGCAGGAACTGTGAGGTCTCCTCCACCTGGGCTTGTAATGAGCTTCTGAAGGTGTTCCGGAGCCCTTTTATCTCATTAGGAGAACACCAATCTTTTATATTTTTTAAAAACAAGATATGCATGGCACACAGAGACCACAGGAGGGTGTCAGGTCCCCTGGAATTGGAGTTAAAGCCACCATGTAGATGCTGGGAATCAAACCTGGGTCCTCCAGAAGAGCAACAAATGCCTTTAACCACAGATCCATCTCTCCAGCTCCTGAATTTTTGTTGTTATTTATTATTTTAAGACAGGGTCTCACAATGTAGACTAGGCTGTCCTCAGGCTCCCAGAGATGCATCTGCCTCACAATTGCTGGGAGTAAAGGCGTGCTACCACACCTGGCTAATATTTTATATTCTCTCTCTCTCTCTGTTGCGTGCGTGCATTAGTGTGCGTGTGTGTATGTGTGCGTGTGTGTGTGTGTGTGTGTGTATGTGTCTGCGCGTGTGCACGCTCGTGTAACAAGTCAGAAGACAACGTGCAGGATTGTCAGGCTTCGCAGCCCCTTTATGCAGTGAGCTAGCTCACTGGCCCAGTATTTTGTGTATGTTATATATTTGTCGATGTTGATGTCTGAGGACAAACTCAGGCATTACATCTTTCCTATAACCTTGCACACATCAAGGTCCTTCGTTCTGCTCCCTGCTCAATACACCAGACCAGTGCCCTTAAGCCTCCGTGTGCTCTCATGTTTGTGCCTCCTGCCTCTATGATAGGTGTGCTGGGCTGACAGACCCACAGCACCCTGCCTGTCTCTTACACATGTTCTGGGGATTGGGGCAGCAGCTCTCTCCTACCACTATCCAATGCTATAGGACTCCCAGACCCCTTAAAGTATCAAGACTTCATACTGTGCATTATGTCTAAAGGCAGCATGGTAGGAGAGACCATGATGAGTATTGAATAAAAGCTAAGGAGCTGAGAGATGGCTCGGCAGTTAGATCACTAGCTGCCCTTGCAGAAAACTATGTTCAGTTCCCAGCACCCACAGAAGGCTCACAGCCAAGCTCAAAGGGACCTGACGCCCCCTTCTGGTCACTTCGGGCACAGCATGCATATGATGTGCAGTCAAAACACCCATACACATGAAATAGGAAAATTCTTGAAAATAGAATAAATTAGAAGACAAAGCCTGACTTTTAGTTGTGTGTGTGTGTGTGTGTGTGTGTGTGTCTGTGTTTAAATTACTTATTGGCTGTGTGTTTCAATCACTCCAGGACGCGCACCGTGAGAACCGGGAAAGTATTTGAGTCCAATGTACAGCTTGAAGGGGTAGGTGAGCCCTTGCATGCCCCCTGCATTTCAGTATAACTACATAGCAGAGCGTTTTCCTTTTCTCCTTTCTTTCTTTCTTTCTTTCTTTCTTTCTTTCTTTCTTTCTTTCTTTCTTTCTCTTTTTGATCTTTTGACTCTTTGTGATTTACATCATGCACCCCAATCCCATTCATCTCTCCCTCCATATCCACCCACTAGCCTTGCACCCACCCTGCCAAGAAAACTAAAACTCAAAAAAAAAAATCTCATTGCGGAAGCTGCAGTGTGTCACAATGTGACCTTTGTTCAGGCATCTTTACTTGCAAATGTTCACTGCAGTGAGAGATCTGGTTCGAAGCCTCTGGCTTCTGCTCACTGGGACCCTGTTGTTACCCAGTGTAATAGAGATTCTGCAGCTTTGGATCTGCAGGACTGGCCCCTTCAAGTGCTCTAGCAGATCAAGATGGAGTAGATGTGGGTGGAGTAGGCCAAGTCAAAGCCCTGGATCTGGCGAGCTCTCCCACACTGCCCAGGCAATGGGCAAAAGCAGATCGGTTTCTAGTATTTTCTTTTTGTTCTCCTGAGGCACAATCTCCCATAGCCGGGAGTGGCCTCTTTTCTGTATGTTCTGAGGATGCCCTGAGCTCTGATCCTCTGAAGTATTAAAAGGCAGGCACTCACCTCCTCTTGGCTGACAGTCTGTGCTATCTGCAGGACCCACTGTTCTACGCCTTCCCCAACACATTTGTGCTCAAGAACTTGTGCAGGACTAAAGTCGCTGTGTATCTAGGGTGAGCCTAGCCCTCCCCACCCCTCTCCTTTCCTGGCCCTCACCCCCTTTTGCTCCCTCCACCCCTCTCTCTCCTGCTCCTCTTTCTCCCTTGCCCCTTTCTCCCCTGCCCCATCCTCCCCTGCCCCATCCTCCCCTGCCCCTTTCTCCCCTGCCCCTTTCTCCCCTGCCCCATCCTCCCCTGCCCCATCCTCCCCTGCCCCATCCTCCCCTGCCCCATCCTCCCCTGCCCCATCCTCCCCTGCCCCATCCTCCCCTGCCCCATCCTCCCCTACTTTCTTTCACTCCCTTTTTTCCCTCTCTCCCTGCTCCTCTCTCTTTTTTATCTTTAAGGTTTATTTATTTATTTTATGTGTATGAGTACACTGTGGCTGTACTCATACTGTGAGCTGGGAATTAAACTAGGAAGGCCCCACTCACTCCGGCCCACTTGGTCCAGCTTAATACACTATAGCTGTCTTCAGACACACCAGAAAAGGGCGGCAGATCTCATTATGGGTGGTCATGAGCCACCATGTGGTTGCTGGGACCCGAACACAGGACCTTCGCCATCTCGACAGCCCCCTGCTTCTCTTTTTTAAAAATGAAAACCAAGCAGCTCTGGCCCCCAGGGAATCTTAGCTGGGCTGGGTAGGACACAGAGAGGAAGACACAGGGACAAGCATTGCTATTCTGGCGACAGGTGCCAAGCCTGTGACTTAAGCCAATCAGAGATTCACAAAAAAAAAACCCCAAACAAACAAAAACAAAAACAACAAAAAAAAAACAAACTGAAAACCTTTCTTGCCTTAAAATTTTTTAAATTATATTTCTTTTTTTTTCTTTTCGAAAGGTTTTCAGTTTGTTTTTTTTTTTTTGTTTTTTGTTTTGTTTTGTTTTGTTTTTCGAGACAGGGTTTCTCTGTGTAGCCCTGGCTGTCCTGGAACTCACTCTGTAGACCAGGCTGGCTTTGAACTCAGAAATCCGCCTGCCTCTGCCTCCCAAGTGCTGGGATTAAAGGCGTGCGCCACCACTGCCCGGCACATTTCTTTATTTATGTATCTGTCTGAGTGTGCCACAGCACCTCTGTGGAGGTCAGGTTCTAATCTGTGGGGGTCACTTCTCTCCTGTTAATTCTGGGGATAAAGCTTAGATGGTCAGGCTCAGTGGAAAGCACCTTAATCCACACGGAAGTCTCAGCTCTTTGACCTCAGCCTCTGAAGTGCCAGGAAGGCAGACTTGAGCTATTGAACGCCTGCCTTTTGTGTTTCGACTATGTCATTTAAAGAAGTTAAAACAACAACATAACAACCAAAAGCGGAAGCATATGACATGATGCAGTTTCTGGGTGACCCGCGCTGGCAGGGAGCTTGTAAGGGAGGCGGTCACAGGGCCGCCAACGGCGGTGAAGCTTCCTAACTCTACCTTTTCTCTTGATCACAGGAAGAATGTTTTCTTAACGATAAACAACTTTGAGTCCAGCATCTTGCCACTCACCGTTCCCAAGTCAATGGCGGTAGATATTTCCCCATTTGCAGCTCCAAAGGGTCACAAGTAGAGGAAACCGTTGGGTTCAGGACGGGGGTTGTCAGCCGTGGGTTCTTTTCCTGGATCCTCTTAGAGATGCTGGAGAACTGGACCTAGTTCACTCCATCTCTGATAGAGTCCTGCCTCTCCCTGGCTCTCCCTCCTCCTTCCTGCCCCTCCCCTACTCTCCCTTCCCCTCTTTTTTTTCCTCCTTTTTTCTTTCATAGAAAGGTTTTACCTTTCTCCTCCTCTTTTTTCTATTTGCTTGAAATATTTATTTGACATTCCGTTTATTTTTATTTTACATGTATGTTGTTTTGTCAACATGTGTGTCAGTGTACCATTTGCATGCCTGGTGCCCAAAGAGAGCACAGGATGATGCTGGATCACCTGGAAGTGGTCTGCCAGGTGTCTGTAAGCTCCTGTGGGTGTGGGACCCGGGTCCTCTGCGAGAGCACTGATGCTCTTAACCACCAGGCTACCTCTCCAGCCTCTCAGGGGGTTTTATTGAAAAAGAAGGGTGCACACAAGTGAACCAAGAGCAACTTTGCCTTCCCAACTTAGCACCTGGCCGGATAACGGGGGCTGGCCAGACAGCCCCAGTCCCCGTACGGAAGAAGCACATGACTGGGAACCCTCCAAAATGCACAGAGAAGATCAGTGTGCAAAGGTAGATAGAGGGAGTCTGGGGCTCACTGGCAGCCAGCCAGCCAAACAGAGAACTCCAGGTTCTGTAAGACCTGCTCTCAGAATATGGATCAGAGATGCTCACTCAGTCGTTAGAGCACTGGGTTCGGTTCCCAGCACCCACATGGCAGCTCATAATCACCTGTGATTCTAGCTCTAAGAGATATGACACCCTCTTCTGGCCCAAAAGATGGTACCCAAAGCCGTGAGCCAGACACTACACACACACACACACACACACACACACACACACACACACACAC
>JADRCD010147036.1:0-12398 GCA_019843815.1 Montemys delectorum | reverse complement strand
ACCCTTTTATTCTGAAGTAGTGTGAAACTTTAAAAAGATGTAAAACGATACTCACAACTGATCTAAAAAGCCAAAAAAAAAAAAGACATATAATTAACAAAGACAAAAAAAACAAAAAAAAAAAAAAAAAAGACATATAATTAACAAAGACAACAAAAACAAACAAAAGAAAACAAAAAAATCCCACCAAGAAAGACCTAAAAATACACAAAGAGCATTGAATACATATATAGGACTTAAGTTTATTATACAAGTATTCTTACATTCTTAAGTTCTAATAGAGGCAACTTAGCACCACCTATGAAAATTTCATGCAGCTTCAACAAACATACATTTTATAGCCGCTGGTTTATCTTTCAGAGTAAATATTCCTTGAATTATAGGAGAAATCTTTAAAGTTGAATAAATATCAGCACAATTTTTAACTGAAAAAAAATAAAATGTATTTATTTCAAATATCAATGCATTCTAATGATAGTTATTGCTAGACTAAGAGTTATTTTCAACTAATCCCATTTCGGATAGGTTGTGTATCATTTTATGAAACCATTAAAGGAGGAATAATTATTAAACTAGATAAAAAATACTTCCCAGAAAAAAAACATGTAAATTTTAGAATACATTTGTATTAGGGTATTTGATTTATTTTTTGCTCATTAACATTCTATTATTTACTGTGTACTGGGGATCAATCTAACCGTTTTAGATACAGTGGGAAAATAGACACTAAGAGTTGTCTCTGTATAAGGTCTTTCTTAGTTTTGTGTCAGAAAGACACTCAATAATTTATCACACAACTCAGTATGAAATATGAACAAAATGTAAGCTTATACTGAAGCAAAAAACAGTATTTAAGGAAAATTAGGTCAGCAGGAATTGATGTTCATCTGTTCAGAAATATGTGATGAGACTTTTACCATTTTAAATAATCAATTTGTTTTCTTGCTATTGCTTGATGAAACATATACTACATAGATGTTGTCAATGTTTTACCACTATATATAGGTATGACTTTTTATATTGCTAATATTTTCTTTACATTGGAAGACCTTTTTAGTTTTATGTAATTTCATTTATTTAGTGTTTTTTTTTTGCCATGCTTTCTTAGTCATATATAAAAAGTCATTTTCTAGATAAATATCATTGGAGTTTTTCACTTATAGCCAACAGTTCCATGAAAAAATTCCTGAGCATCATTAATCTTCATAATAATAAAATTGAAACCTCCTACTTTATTATAGTTGCAACTATTAAAAAACAAAAACAGCCAAGCGATGGTGGCGCACACCTATAATCTCAGCACTTGGGAGGCAGAGGCAGGCAGATTTCTGAGTTCCAGGCCAGCCTGGTCTACAGAGTGAGTTCCAGGACAGCCAGGGCTATACAGAGAAACCCTGTCTCGAAAAACAAACAAACAAACAAACAAAAAACAAGGAAAAAAACAAGTAATAAGTTATGGGTCAAGTTTTGAAGAGTATAAAGGAGTAAATTCATTGGCTTAGTTAGTGGGAGTGCAAATGAGAGGAACATTTATAATTAAAAGAACAAAATAATCAAAGGAGGCAGATCGAGGGAAGGATCTGGGTAGGAGAGTAGAAGGGGAGGTGAATGGGCATAGGATCAGGTATGAGGGAAGAGAAGAGAGAAGCCCAAAGGACAAGGAAAACTGAATGGAAAAACGCAGCTACTAGGGCTTGGGAGTGGGGGCAATCTCCAGAAAGTTCCAAAGACCTGAGATGGGGGAGGGTTCCAGAATTCAACATGGGTGATCTATATCCTAATAGCAGGATATAGAACCACCTCCAGTAGTTAGACAGGACACCAGTGGAGGAATGGGGACACAAACCCACCTTCAAATTTTTGACCCAAAATGTTTCCTGTCTAAAAGAAATGCAGGTTCGAAAATCGAGCTGAGACTGGAGGAATGGCCAACAAGTGACCAGTTGAGCCTGGGATCTGTCCTGTAGTCTAGCAGCAAACTCTTACATACTTACTGATGCTAGGTTGTGCTTGCAGACAGGGGCGTAGCATGGCTGTCCTCTGAGAGGCATTACCAGTTGTTGCAGAAAGCTGAGGTCAGAGACACTTGTGGAAGAGTTAGGGGAAAGTTTCAAGGAACTAAAGGGGATGGAAACCCCATGGAAAGATCAACAGTGTCAACTAACCTAAACCCCTGAGAACTTTCAGAGACTGAGCCACCAACTAAAGAGCATATGCAGGCTGGTCTGAGGCCCTCAGCACATATACAGCAGAGAACTGTCTTGTCTAGCCTCCTTAGGAGAGGATGTGCCTAATCCTATAGACACTTGATGCCCTGGGGAGAGGGATACAGAGAGAGTGGCACTCTCTCAGAGGCAGAGGGGAGAGAGGAGAGGGGAAGAATTCTGCAAGGGGGGACTGAAAGAGGTATTATACTTGGAATGTAAATAAATAAACAAAAATAAATAAATAGATAAATGATGGAGAGTTGTTTGTTATATGTTTCAGAATTAAGCATACTATTTAAGTATGGGGCAGTTCTGACAGCCAGAGTCCAGTAGAGCAGAGACACTTTGAACCCTGGAGACCCACTGAGCAGATGCTCAGGGATGGAAGGTGTTCGGTGAATTGCTTCTGAGACCATGGCTCAGATTTCAGCCCAGACCCCTCACAGCTGCCCCTGCAGGAGATTTGTGCTCTATCAGGCAGACACTGCCTCCAACTCCCAGCATTCTAGCTGGACCTTACACACAGTCATCTGACCACAAGCCAGGCATGCCATGCCCCATACAATAAAAAGGGTGGTTTGCCCCCTCCTCACTCTCTTATTCCCTCCTCTCTCTCGCTTCCCCTCTCTCTTTGCTCTCTCTCTTCTTTGCTCTTTGTTCTCTTCTCTTTCTCCCTCTTCTTCTTTCTCTCTCTCTTTCCTCTCCTTCCCTTCTCTCCACTCAACTAGCATATTTCCCCTTCCTACAATAAAATAACTCATTCATACATTGCCTCCTTTTTAATTAAGGTGTGCCGTGCAGCAAGCAGGCCAGCCCCGGGAGGAGAGAGAGACCTGGGCCTCACCAACAGGCCCCCAGCCACCCTGGGAGAGAGAGAGACTCGGACCTCAGCCCCAGGGCCCCTTTCCCCCAGGGAGAGAGAGAGCCACAGCAGGCCAGCTCCAAGAGAGAGAGAGAGAGACCTGGGCCTCACCACTTATTTGAACAGCATTTAAGTATAGAACAACATTTCTTGTGATTTCTTCTTGTGATTTATTGTTGTTTTCAATTCTCTTTTGTTTGCTTTTTCCGTTTCCCCATTTGTTTTCTAAAACTAGATGGAAAGAAGCCATGGTGTTGTGTGGGTAGAAGGTAGAGATGATATAGGAGATATTAAGAAACAGAAAAGAACCCCCCCCTCTCTCTCTCTCTCTCTCTTTCTCTCTCTAGCTCTCTCTCTCTCTCTCTCTGTACTCTGTATGTGTGTATGTGTGTCTCTGTGTGTATATGTGTATTGTGTATCTCTGTATGTGTCTGAATGTGTATATGTGTTGGTATATGTGTATGATATAGAGCAACCAAAGTGCATATAGGTAGTAAATGTATACACAATGAAATATTATTCAGCTTCAGTAAAGAAACAAATCTTGTCTTTTTTGACAACATGAAGAAAATCAGTTAAGTGAAAAAAATATTAGATGTACAATGAAAAAAATTACATAAGACATTTTATATCATAGCTATAGTTAGTAATAGAACATCAAGCACTTAAAATGACCAAAGTAAAATTAAGTGAGCAAATTAATATGTGAATTTTATTAAAATACCATTTCTACAATGTATATTTTCAAATTGGTATTTTATATATATGCATATATATATACATATATAATACATTCAAATATTTAAGCATACATGCTCACAGATTAACATGTTACTAATTTTTAACCTAACGATGATACATAATTAAAATTCTTAAAATAAAATAATAAAACCTCAATTTTCTACAGAACACAGAGAGCATAAAACAGATGAATGTTATCTAATGGTGTTACCTAAAGCATCTCTTTACTCAGCTATATTATACATGAGAACTTTGAATGTTTAAAGAGATTTTGTGATATGTGTTTTCTCCTCATGTTGGTCTGAACATAATAAAGCAAAAGAATCTAAGAGAACGTACATCAACTCATGACCCAAGACATGGATGTTATGATTATCTAGGAAAATAAATTGAGACATAGTGGTTAGGCTTTTTAATAACTATTTGAGTCAGGTTTTAAAAATATATTTAATAGCTTCACTTAGGCATGGGCAGAAATGGTCTTAGGATTAATGATGTTCCTGATCTTCCCTGATGTTTCTTATTCTTTGAATTAATGAGATGGAACAAACTGCTATAGTCAGCAACAAAAATAAATATTGTACTTCAATTGGACTATAATTCAACAAGTTTACTACAAAGGAGTATAGTAATGTTTTTGTAATTATTTTTCTTATTATTTTTCATATAATTATATATATATTCACATATATATTTTGCTTGTTTCCATGTATATATAAATATGTGAAGGTCTTCACATGTATATGAAGCCCAAGTTCAATGTTGAGAATCTGGCTCCATTGCTCTTCTATCATATTCATTGAGATATAGTCTCTTAATCAAACCAAGGGCTTATTGATAGTTTTGCTGGTTAGATTAGTAAAATATCATTTCTATGATTTTATTCTTTTTGAAGCTAGAAGTAGAAAAATTAAAGGTGAACCACAAATTTACACCACCATTTGTGGGATATAAAATACTGAGGTTCTTTCCTATTGTTTATCTTAAAACCACTTTAGTCCCTGAACAGTATTTGAAGTTCTATTGTTACTGTTTGAAAATTAAAATATAACACAGCTCTACCACAGTTTGAATTTCAGCAATCAAGAATACAGTCTATTTTCTTCATATAGATTACTTTGCAAACCAATTTTGTTTTCATTTAGGGACATAGTTCCTAAGTATATGCAAAATTACCAATTATACTAAAAAGAGATTCGAGAACAATGTTTATCATCAATGTCATTTTAAATGGTACTCATGTAATGGTAGCTTATTTAATGATATCTTTTGCTCAATGCAATAGTACTTTGTGGCAGTATTTGATAAGAGTATGCACACTGTAATACCAAAGCTATATTGGATATTTTGCATGTAAATTGTTTCATTGTCACTATTAGTTTTGTAATAAGCTCTTATTAAATAATGATAAAAAAGAAATGAAGATAATAAAAAATAAAATTTTTCAGCAAGCTATTCCATCCAGGGAAGCAGGTATGCTAACTACAGATCTTCAACTTTCTCTCTGTTCTTCCAAGTCCAGTCCCACTATTTCATTCCCATCTCTGATAGCAAATCTAATGCTATTGCTCTTTTTTCCTCCCCGCTCCTATGTCCTGTGAATAATACAGATCTCCCCCTCCAACCTTGCTTCCCCTCACTAATCACTGTATCCCAGTCCCTAACTTCAGAGGGCATTCATTGGGGAAATTGGACAGAGAATCAAGTAGCTTAAATACAGATCTTCACCTATCCCACTCTCCTCTCAATCCTACCCCTCAATCTCACTTTCATCTCTGTAACAGACCATCTGCTGTGTCCCTACACTCTTCTCTGTCCCATCTCTAGCATATTCCACAGATCTCCTCCAATAGTCCTGCACTCTCTTCTATTTTATATCAGTTCCCAACTCCAACAGGCGTTATTTGGGAACTCTCTAGCCAAATTTGACAGAGAAGCAAGTAGGCCAGGGTAAAAGGTAGGCAGGCTTTAGAAATGTAATCCCCCTCCTATCTTCCATATCCAATTTCTCAGTCTCATCCCCTGCTCTGTAGCAGACTAGCTCTCATGGCCACTCCTTAGCCTCTGAGTCCATACCAGGGGGCTAAGTAGATCTTAATGAAACATCTTGTTTCTTCTTTCCTGTAGACCCCACTAGTCCCTGTCCCCTAGCCTATTCCCATTCCTAAATGTGAGGAAAAAAAAATATCATCTCACTGAAAGCAGAAAAAGATAGTGACAAAATCAAACACCTTTGCTTAATAAAAGTCCTAGAGAGATTAGTGACACAAGGGACATACCTCCCCATCTAATAAAGGTACTTTACAGTTAGTCCATAGTTATTAACAACTTAAATGGACAGAAATCAAAACAATTCACTAAAATCAAGCAAGACAATTGTCTTAGTTAGGGTTTTACTGCTCTAAACAGACACCCTGACCAAGGCAAATCTTATAAAGGACAACATTTAATTGGGGCTGGTTTACTGGTTCAGGTGTTCAGTCCATTATCATCAAGGCAGGAACATGGAAGCATCCAGGCAGGCATCATACTGGAGAAGCTGAGAGTTCTACATCTTCATCCGAATGCTGCTAACAGAATACTGACTTCCAGGAAGCTATGATGAGGGTCTTAAAGCCCATGCCCACAGAGACACCTACTCAAAGCTATTCCAAAAGGGCCACACTTACTCCAACAAGGCCAAACCTTCTAATAATGCCATTTCCTGGGCCAAGCATATATAAACCATCACAACAATGTTGTCCAATTTTCATTCCCATTCAATTATATCTCTTGAAGTTTTGTCTAGAGCAATAAGGCAACTGATGGAGATCAAAGATACACAAATTGGAAATGAAGGAGACAGAATATTATCATTTGCATGTGATTCAATTGTATACCTAAATGATCCTAAAAATTCTATCAGGAACCCCTGTATCTTATAAATACTTTTCTCAATGTAGCTAGATAAAAATGATCTAACAAAAATTAGTAACCTTCCTATACATAAATAACAAATGCTCTGATTGACTACTGTGATTTTGTGCTTAATACAGCAGTTAAAATTAATTGTGCTTTAAGAGTAATGTGTATATATATATATATATATATATATATAGATAGATGTATGTATGTATAGTGTATGTATGTAATACATATATGTATGTATACAAACCATGTATGTATGTATATATTGCATATATATAATACTCTAAAGTACAATTAATATATATACAATATATAAATACATGCCTGGTATATTATATTATGTTTATATACATACATATATACATGCATACATACATGGTTCTGTATTGGTCATAGACAATGTGTTATAAAATGCTAAAGAAGTCAAAGTTCAAGTCTTCATATCAACTCTTCATGTGAGGCAAACGTTATCTCCTTCCATATAAAACCTTCCTTTTTTCTTCTTTTATAATAGTGAAGACTGTCTTAGTTTCTTTTGCTTGCTGAGATTAAAATGCTGTTACAAAAACATCTTAAGGGAATTATTATTGGCTCACACTGCAAATGTTCTTTCCATCTTGACAGATGTGTCAAGGCAGCAGGAACTTGAAGTAGCTGGTCACATAACAAACACAATGAAGAAGCAGGAAACAGTGATGGATCCTGGTGTCACAACTCCCTTTCTCCACTTACATGTTGAAGGTTGGTGAGTATGGGGTAGTGCCTTGCACAGTGAGTTGGTATCTCCACATCAATTAATGCAATTGAGATATTCTCTCTCACATATTCAGATTAGACTTCACTTCAGTGAATTTCAGATTCTATCAAGTTAAGAATTAACAATAATCATTAAATATACCCCATGTATAATTTTGTTTAGATATTGTTGAGCAGAAAAATACTAAGTTAGTCAACAGAGTTTATAGTCATCTATAAAAGTGAGTCCACAATGTTCATCAATCAACTGTGCTCAGAAAATGCATCTAATTCCTAATTTGAGACAGTTTGAACAGTAAATGTCTTCCAAAAGCTCAAGCATTTTAACACTTAGTTTATAATTGGTGTTGCTGTTTGGATAAATTATAGGCTTGTACAGTCTTGTTGAAGGAAATATGTCACTGGAGCATAGCTTTAAGAATTGATACTTTCACCCAATCCAGATCTCCCTGTGACTTATGTTTGTGGGAAGAGGCATAATCTCTCAGATTCCTCTTGCTGCCATTGGAACCATGCATCACTGATATGATGGATGCTTTTCACACTGAAACTATAAGCCAAAATAACCACTTCCTTCTACAAGTTCTTGGTCATGGCATTTTACGAAAGCAACAGAAAAGTAACTAGTCCATAGGTGTTCTCTAAAAACATTTAAGTTTCTTTTTCGACAGAATAAAACCTAAACTTAGTAAAACTGTTTTTACTGTGTAGATTATTAAATAACATGTCAGTTGATGGGAGAGTAGTCGAATTCATAGAAGTTTTGCTTCTTAATGATAAACCACATGAGTGTGAAACAAATTTCTTTTTTGTCATGGTTTGAAATACTTGTGAATAAATGATGGAAATTAATAAATTTCTTTTCAAATAAATATAAGATAATATCTGACATATTTGCTCATTCCATTTTTAATTTGAAGAAGTTTCATATTCTCCTGATTTATGGAATGACAATTTTCTCTTACACACTACAGTCTGCTTGAAGTATGTTTTCTCATGATTAGTCTCCAAACTGCTCAATAGAGTACAGATACATTATCATTGAAAAGAAAAATCTGTAACCTTCTCTTGTGCCTTTGCTGGAACATAGCATTTGTTCATATCCAATATTATTTGTTTACTATATCAATGTTTTATCCTTTATCTTGTTTCTTACTACACCACTCACATTCTGTTTTTAATACATATTTTTATCTGCTGTTGTACAACACCAACATCAGTAATTAAGGAAATACTTTCTTACTTTGTTTTTATTTTTTGTGTGCAGGGTATATGTGTATAGGGGGGGAGGTTATATGGCTTATGTGTTCAGGTATCCACAGAAACTATAATATGTAGTCAGATAAAGACCTTACTTATAGGTCATATGAGGAAACTGAACTTGAGTCCCCTAGAAGAACAGAATGTACTTTAAGCACTAAGTTATTTCTTCAGTCCCATTCATTATTTATTGTTTTTAGTTATTGATGTAAGTGAGCCATAAATGTAATGAATGCAATGCCAAGAATGTGTTACATCTTTAGGAATTGTTAGCTAGTGAGGTCCCATAGGCCTGTCCAAGCTATCATCAATACTCTTGGTTTCCCTCTAAGAACCACGTACCTAAATTATAGAACACAGAAAAAATTTGGTTGGTACTTGCATGAAAACTTCAATTCTAAGATAATTTTCAAAGCACTGAAAAGTGTTACTTGTGCTAATGGAAGAGAAATATAATTGTTAATTATGTCCAGATATGAGCTCTGAAGACTGCAGTAATGACTGGCCTGGAAAGCAATATTCACTGGTTAATAGTGGCATGATTATCATAGGACTGAGGAGGGCTAAGAGAACACAAAGTTAACTATGTAGGGAAAGGGACAGGATCCATTCATGAGCTGGAGTTGTGGGTGGATATCACCAAAATACATTGTACGTACTTTGGGAAATGTATGTTTTTAGGGAAAAATAATTTCTATAAATAAATTTAAATAAATAAATAAATAAATAAATAAATAAAGACATTTGAGAAAAAGACAGTCATGGGTCACAATCATGTCATACCACCTCATGGGCACAAGAAAATATTTGACCTCATTATGACATAGAAATATTTTATGGAAGGATCAGTGTACCTACATGCCAACTTTTAAAAATTAGATCTGAATAGATTTAATGTGTGAAATCATTATTTATAAGTATATTAAATATTAAAAGTAAATAAAGAAAACCACTTCCATTACAAATTGGCAACATAGAATACAAAAGGTATTGACTATAAGCAAAAGGCATTCTAAAGGCAAACACCTTTTCCTGACTTTTTAACAAGTCACATTGAGAAAGTACTTGGTTAAATAACTGTCTGTCTTATATGTCATTACATGGTTATTTGCCATTTGCTTTCTATGTCTTTAACAGCAATGACTTTTTCAATGAAGAGCTTAGATCACCTCCAATGTTAGAATTACCTAATTGATTTCTTTCTCGATTCCCTCAAGAAAACCTAATTGCAGCCTGTGTCACTTTTGTTCCTTCCTTAATATTTGACTTTGATAATCTGAGGAAATGCAAGCTTAATTACAATCTTTAGATTAAAATGGTCATGTACCTTTTGAGATTTGAAGAGGCACCATAGTAAGTTATTACTGGTGACCTTCAGTTCTAAATACCTAACATCTCACATTTGACAGTGTTCCAAATCAGGTTGTAAACTGTTCTCAATTCCAGGATTTAAAACAAAGTCCAGTATCTCATGCTCCTGACTTTAAATTAGATATTGAACATATGCAAAAAAATTAAAAATGCATATGGTTAAGATTTAAAAATTCAAGGACACAATAGTTCATGTATCCACTCAGCTTGAAAAACATCACTACCAATGTTCAGGTTACTTAGTACAATTCCATTCAATTCATTGCTTCATATTTTAGTTAGTAAACTTTGCCTTTGTCACCTTATAGTTTTTCTTTTATTATTTTAGTTACTTTGCTAGCTCATGTTAACCATCATTTTGTGTTTTCAGGATAAAAGTTTGAAACCTTGAACATGAATGAATATTAGCTCCTTATAAAATATAATTGTTAGTTTCTATACCTACAGCAGTAACTATGCATCTATATGATCTATCTCTATACACTCCATTATTAAATATATCACACAAATGTCAAAGTTATTAAAATATAAATGGAGAATGTAATAAGTTTCATATAATCTGCATCAAAGACACTCATACAAGTCAGCAATCTTCTTTTCACATTGATTGCACATAATATTTTTCTCCATATCCTACATGATAATTACCATCTTCAATTTATTACAATGTCCTGATTTCCTAAGTTTTTACCTAAACACATAATTATAAATCATAATCATAAATTGATGACACCAGAGAGATGGCTCAGCAGGTAATAATGCTGGTTGGGATGAATGTAACTTCAGATTTTAACAGCATGTAACAAATCAGGCTTCAAACCATTATCTATAAGTCTATCTCTGAGAGACTTGATGCCCTCCTGTGGATCTGGTAAATGAATATGTATATAAACCAAACATATATATATATATATATATATATATATATATATATATATTCATATACTCACAGAGATACATCTTTAGACAAAATAAAATTGCTAAATAATGCAATTGATAAACATTGATGTAGAATTTTTTAATTGGATATTTTATTTATTTACATTTCAAATGTTATCTCCTTTCCATGTTTCCAATCCACAAAGCCCCTATACCACTCTCTCCCTCTGCTTCTATGAGGGTTCTCCCTCACCCACCCACCTACTCACACCTTATCACCATAGCATTCCCCTACACTAGGACATCAAGCCATCTTAGGACCAAGGGTCTCCCCTCCCATTGATGCCAGATAAGACCATCCTCTGCTGCATATGCAGCTGGAGCCATGGGTTCCTCCATGTGTACTCTCTGGTTGGTGGTTTAGTCTATGGGAGCTGTGAGGGGGCTGGGCTGGTTGGTTAATATTGTTGTTCTTCCAATGGGGTTGCAAACCCTTCAGCTCCTTCAGTACTTCTCCTACGCTTCCACATAGGAAAATCATAGGGTCGTGAGGTGGGAGTGGTTGGGTGGATGAGGAGCCCTTACATAGGAGCAGGGGTGAAGGGGGAATTGGATAGTTGTTTGCAGAGGGGAAACTGGGAAGGGGAATAACATTTGAAATGTAAAGAAATAAAGTAACCAATACAAAAAATTGCATCTTTCTAGTTTGTTTCCTTTCCTATAAAAAAGTATGTCATCATCATCAACCACCATGTTGAGCTTACATCTAATTTTGTTTTGATTTTCATTCAGAAAGTGTATTTTACAGGAAAAATGATACATTTTAGTCTGATTTTGGACACAAGATTTTTTCTGAAGGTTTGAAAAACATTGCAAAAGGATGACGGATACCTTTTTCTAAGGCAATATATGCATTATATGCAATGGACTGTATATAAAACAGTTCAGATTTCCTAGCATTGTCAAACTTCCCAAATAAGTAGCATGTGTTTGATTCTATCCTCCGTGTTCATCAACTCCCATTTCTTATTACCGCAATGTGCAAACCAGTTTCTTTTTGTTTTCTGGACTATACAGTGAACTCTAACTTTAGATTTGATTTAAATATACTTTTAAATTAAAGTTGGCATTTGGTACTTTTCATGTTACTACAAGATTTTTTTTTTTAATTAGGTATTTTCTTTATTTACATGTACATTTTTCCTTTCCCAGGTTCCCCTCAAAAACAAACAAACAAACAAACAAACAAACAAAAACAAGAACAAACCCCTTTTGCCTCCCCCCTCTCCATGCCTGCCACCCCACCCTCTCCCACTTATTGGCCCTGGCATTCCCCTACACTGGGGCACAAAACCTTCACAAGGCCGAGGTCCTTTACTCCTACTGATGATCGAATTTGCAATCCTCTACTATAT
>JADRCD010147035.1:0-11903 GCA_019843815.1 Montemys delectorum | reverse complement strand
TGAATCTAGCTACACATGATTTAGCTAAGGACAACACCACTTAGGGAGCCCTAAGACTCAAACAGTCACTTCATGAGGGTGACTATCTTAGTGTTTCAATCGTTATAAAAAATTGCTTCCAAAGGCATAGCTTAGGAAGGAAAGAAGGAAGGAAGGAAGGAAGGAAGGAAGGAAGGAAGGAAGGAAGGAAAGAAGGAAGGGAGGGAGGGAGGAAGGAAGGAAGGAAAGGAGGAGTTTATTTCAGCTTAAAACTCTCAGATTGTACTCCATCCCTGAGCAAAGTGAGGGCAAGTGCTAGGTCCAACATGGCTGCATAATGGAAGATGTGACACTGACTCTATTCCTGGAACATTTCCAGGCCACAGTTCCCACCATGTGCTGATGGTTGTTTTTGTCCAAAAACTTATCTGCTGACTTTCTACTTTACTTTCAATTTTTTTTCTAGATAATATGCTTTCCCCCATTACTCAGAGGTAATAATGCAATAATAAATGAGACAGATGTGGTTCTCCTCAGGAATGAGAAAAGGACGTGATCATGAAGTTGTGGAGGATGAGGATTAGGCTTTCAAGGCCATGGGAAAGCACCTAGACAGCATAAACACAGAGACCATAAAAACTTACATGCTCCATTATAAAAATTGTTCATTGTGAGACTTGGCTTTGAATTTAGAATGATATGAGGAGATGCACATATCTCTGGTCAAATATTTGGTATGTTAATTAACCAGAGTGAATTTGAGTACGTCAAGAATAGAGAGTTTGTCAGGTTCAACATGGTTGTGAGTGACACAGTTTTGGCTACTGGAGTACCATCAATATGAATAATTCATCTCTGTGTTTCTAGTGTACAGATGGCATTCTTCTTACTTGTATACTTTTCTATTTTCTACACCATATTTGTCCTCAAATATAATTTTGTAAAAAAATCTCAGGAAAAGGGTTAAAGGCAATACTGGAGGAAGAAAAAGCTTTGATGTCTATAGCCACAAAATGCTCTGGTCTTGACTGTTCAAGCAGCCAACCCAGGCATGACAGGACAAGGGGTCCTGGATGTTAAAGCTGACTGTCTTGATTGTTATCTGGGAAATCTTAGCCAACTCACAATGGTTAAGTTGTACCAGGAAATATTTAAAGCAGGTTTTTTTTTTTTTTTTTTTTTTTTTTTTTTTAATATAAACCTCGAGATTTAGTAGTTAAGAGAATTGAAGTTACCAAGGAAAGGAACAGTGGGCTTAGGTCATTAAGGATAGAAACGTCTGTAGAAAATACAAGGGACAAGATGTAAAAAGAAATAGCTGGGTTCACTGGAGTAGTGAGCAATGGTGAGAGCACTAAAGATGGGAGATCTCTATAAGAGAAAGTGTGGTCCAGAAATACTATTGAGGAAAATTGAAATATACACTTATAATAAAAAAGATAAAAGATGGATTGAATAGCTTGGACAGTGCCAGGAGCCATTGGACTAGTGAAATGACCTTGGAAAAATTGGAACATGTTGATTTGTGTCCCTGGCATTGCATGCCTAAGGAAATTGGGACACAAGTTCTAAATTTTGATCTTGTGAAGGAGCCCTAGGGGAAGTTTCAAGGGGAATTAATATTACATATAGAAAAGAATTTGCAAAAGCATTGCACAAATACATATTTGGATGACCTTAATAAAGAGATTCTGCAAATTTAGACAAATTAAAAATATTGTTATTACCCTAACTTGCTCTGCATCTTTCTGTTTTCATGAAAATGCTGTAACTGCAAGTTTATGCCCACAAACCTATGATTTGGAGGTTTTCCTGAGAGTTAAAATTTAATGTATAACTTGCTTTAGCACATAGTGAACTGAAGATTTATGTGTTCCTTGTGATTTGTGGTGGCATAGTTACATGGGGTTTTACAAAAAAAATAAATAAATAAGAGTCTTGGGGGAAATAATGAAACGGCTTTTGCCAATGCATTGTTGTAGAACAAGAAAGTGTGTAAGCAATAAAATACAAAAGGATTGAGGTGAACAAAGAGAGAAAGAAAGAAAATCAGAGAAAGAGAGAGAAAATCTGAAAGAGAAAGAGAGAGAGAGAGAGAGAGAGAGAGAGAGAGAGAGAGAGACTGCAAGCTGTTTCAGAATACAACTTCTTCAGAACATCTTTTGAGCTTGCACCTGCATCTTTGATTGAGACTGATTGTCTGCCAGTACAATCCTCCCATTTTCATAAACTGTGAAATTACTGAGACATGTCCTCAACAAAAGTTAAAGTGGTCTCAAGAAGAAAAAGAATGAATAGCAAAAGAAGAAATCAATACAAAAGAGGCATCTGATAGTTAGGGTTATCTTACAGGAGGAACACATGTGTACAGTCTAGAAACAAATAGTACTAGAAGGAGAGTGCATAAGGCTATGGAGTTCAAGGGATGAGGAAAGAAAGATTAGAGAATTAGAAGATATATCTAAAAATTTGGTACTTCATTCTCCTAGGTACTTGAAGTATTTGAGATCACAATGTCTCGAGGGACATTAGAGAGAGCTAAATGCTTTATGTGCATAAATTTTAAACACTGTAAGAAATTATTTTAACCTCGGTATTCTGTCATGTTTCTGTTCTTACATGAAAGTAATTCCTAAAGACTGCTGTTTACTGTACCAGGAAAATGCAAGTTCTGTGCCTAGCTCTCTGTGAAGAATAAGTTATGTAAAACTAGGAGGAAATGTGCTTTTGCTTTGTGTTTCTTTTCTGTTTTAAGGAAGTGAGGACTAAGACTATTAATCAGGGACTCATAGAATTTATGTAAATGTAATCACTTCTAAACAAAATATTAACAATGTTCAATGACTTGACAATGTAGCTTTAGTAAATGAGAGACTGAGTTAAGGCTCTCTGGAGGGTAAAAGGTAAAAAAATGAAAAAGGACAAGGCAAAATAATGAAAACAAAGAAGGAAATAGAATAAGAAGAATGAATGAGAAACAGTAAGAATGATGAGAATCCTCAGGGGGAAAATAGAGCACTTGAACTGATAGCTTGCATCCACTACTGACACTGAGTCATAACTGAATCCGTGCAGCTTGATTTCCTCTTTTCGTCTGATCCTCATCACACTGATGCTGGACATCTGCAGGCAGGAACCCAAGGTAGAAACCTACAGGCAGGAGCTGATGCCGAAGCCATTGAGTGGTGCTGCCTACTGAGTTCCTTCCCAAGGCTTCCTCATCCTGCTTTCTCATGACAGCCCGGAGGTGTTGGAGTTATCACAGGACAAGCTAATAACTACCAGGTGATCTTCCAAAAATGAGAATGCTTTGGATTAATAACTAACCTACAACAAATTTGCTCCCTTAGGCAAGGCCCAGGAGAAAATTATTTTAGGAAGGATTCTTGCTATTAATGTGCTTTTCCTGTTATTATTAAGCATATATAGCAATCACTAGATATTAGCTCACCCTTTTGAGCAGATCTCTACGGAAGTACAAAGATGTGCTGTCTTGTATTAATCCTTAGTGATTATACTATAAGAATTACTAAATTATATCAGTGTTTATTAAGCTCTTTTATTGTGGGAATGCTATTAGGTCCTTTCTGAAAGTCAAAACTGCACTGAGAACTCTGCCAGTCTCTGTCACCAGTTAATTGCTTCTACTGCTTGGAGCACATTCCACGAGATTGTAAAACCATTAATCAGAGGTCACAAAAAAAGGGAACTGTGATTTATTATAGGTGCTGTGACAGAAGATAAAATATTGACTGGGTTTATCTATAAAAATAATTCACTAAAAATTAAATTATGGTTTTTAACTCTAGTTGAAACTATGTGGCTATGACAGGTGATGAAATTTAGTCAGATAATTATTCCTAATAGATATACATGTAAACATTGTCTGTTGTAAACTTCTTATTTGATTTACAATTTGAATTTATGTGTAAACGTGTGACTAATTTTTACCATGTGATCATGTATTCTGAAAGATGTATAAGTGCTGAGGGCAAAGGATGCATTTCTGTAAATATTATTGGGGAAAGTTAACATGTAACAATGTTAATACTAAGTCTTATGACCTGTTAATGTTTTGTAAAGTTCTGTTTCTTTTGATGTTTTTATTTTTCCACAATAAAAATATTAGTTTTGAGTAAAAAAAAAAAAAACTATCTCTCTCTCTCTCTCTCTCTCTCTCTTCCTCTCACTCTTCTTGTCCTCACTTATCTTAACCTTATTCCCCTGCTCCCTGTCTTTTTAGCACCCCTTCTCTCACTTAGGATCATTCTATTTTTCCTCTTCTTCTTGAAGAGCTTTCATAGGTTAACATTTACAACTTAAAAATAAATGCTAAAATTGCTATTCAAAGTGTCCTTTTTTCTTCCTATGACTTCAAATAGCAGACTGAAAGTTAGAGCCACACAATTTCTGTGGAGATAGAACAAAGGCTATACTGCTTAATCTCCTGCTGTTTTAGGGTAAGGTGCTATATGCCGGAGACTACAGTTTCTGGCTTCAGAAAAAAAAATACAGAATGCATGTTAGTTTCAATAGCAAAATAATCTAGACACAGATAAAAGCAAAGGTATTATCATTATAAAACAACTCTAAATAATTCTTAAGAAAGAGTCTTCCAGTCCACTGACTCTCCTCCCCCTCCATTGCCTCAAGGAGAACTGAGAATGAGAAAGAAGACCCTGCTGGAGTGGGCCTCCCAGCACTACTTCCATCAATGACCTGGGCCTTCCCAGATAAATTATCTATCAAGAAAATATACCACAGGTTTTCTCACAGGCCAATCTGGTGGGCATATATTTTAAGTGTGATTCCTTCTTCAAAAATAATTTTATCTTGTATAAAGTAGATATAATACCTGCCAACACACTCTCAAAGCAGTTTAGATTGAGATCGAGCCCAGATTTGAATTTTTAATTTCTCCTTGTGTCTCCTTTCTATCTGTAGTCTGTCATCATTGGCTGCTGGACCTATACCTGTTATATGTGTTTGATCTGTCCCTTAACATTCTGTACTGTCTGCCCCTAAAGAGGCTTTGCTATGTATTTACTGAACAACACAGAAAACATAGCATTGGAAAGCAATGAGAGGTGTATGTCTACAAAAGTCTTTAACAAAGTTTCAAAAGGAAAAAAAATTACTCTATTCACCCAGAATACCACTCAAAGCCTCACCCAGTTATCCTCAACCTATACCCAAATGTTGTTTCCAATGTTTGTGTAGTATTTGTTGTTTAGAGTTTTTTTATTCTGTTGTCTGTTTTCAACAACAACTACCACAATCCACACATGCACACAGACATTAATTTAGGTTGGGGACACAAAAGGATATCCTTTAATATTATAGATCTTATACATTGTAAAAGCTGGTTGCATGTGGCATCTCAGGTATTGCAAGATTGGTTAAATTATTCTCTCAAAGGTAGGTTGAGCATAAATAGGCAGATCACAATTGGACAGCAGACTGAATAATTGCCTTAAATCATCACAAGGTATATCATTAACTTGATTTTGAGCTCGGGCAAAATGTCAGTCTCTTACAAGTCTAAAGGGATTCTCAGAAAAAATATATTACACTGATAAAGATGATGGATTATAGAAAAAATCTAGACAATAGTCTAACAAATTAGAGTGAATATTTGGCTTCTGTGAGTGGAAAACTGGGTGAACATATCTGTTCTAGCTTACTTTCTGTTTTTATGACAAACACCATGACCAAAAGCTATTCATGGGGCAAAGGGCTTATTTCTACTTACAGGTCACTGTTTAACACTGTGGAAAGGTAGGGCAGGAACTCAAGCATGAACAACTTACCGGGAAAGAGGTTCAATTGAAACCGTGAAGAAATGACACATGCTGACTTTGGCTCATGCTTAGATGGCAGGCTAAACTCAGCTAAATAATGCAGCTACCTGTGTAGTTCAGGAACACTTCCCTAAGGATTGTATGACCATAGTGGGTTGAAGCATCTTACATCAACTAATAAGGATCACTGCCATGAACCACCACAGCTGGGTATGAGGGTCCCTGGGATGTGGGTTCTCAATACCAGGTGGGTAAGGATTCAGTGGTGACAAACAGAAACAAATATAGGGGCAATTTGAATCTGAGTGTATTTTGCAGCTCTCAAGCAGGGGATTTTATACATTAAAACCCAAACATTACATCTTTTAGAAACTGTTTCAAGTGAAATAATAACAAATATCAACAAAAATCATTTGGCACAGTAAAGCACAAAAATGTCTCTTAGAAAGTGTATCCTGTGAAAGAAACACAAACAGAACAGGTAACATTATTAATATAAATCAAAATATAACAATTCTAAAAGTTGTCCAAGGCTAGTGACATATTTCCAAGATCAGTGTAACTAATCTTTACGGTCAGCGCTCTTAACCACTGAGCTAACTCTCCAGCCCCATATGGTCAATTATTATTTAACATCTAATACGTGAATTTTTTTATGACTCTTTAATGCATAAATTTAAACTACTTTAATTCTTTCTAATTAAGCCTTTCTTTACCATATACCAAAACCCACCTCTGATGATACATATTGTTAGGAAATTTTTTATCTATTATAATAATTTTGTAAATGATTTTAAAAGTATAGCATTGGTTTCCCCAGAGATAAGGTCATGTTAGTGACCCCATCTCAAAGGATGGTTTCTTACCCGTTATTCTTGCTTAAGACCTTGGCCTAGGCGACCAGGAACATGTAAATAAGAAAAGGAATAAGAGAGAACAAGACAGATTGCCATGAGAACTACGGCTCAATAATTTTTCTCTGGTGAGGACTTCCACAACCAGTTCGAGGAGGCCACCCCCATTTGAGGTCAATTGTCTCAGTCTGTGAAACTTTTCACACAGGTCCTACTGGAGGTGGTATGGCAGATCACAAATTCCCATAGACATATCCATGGGCCATTATGATCTGAGCAATTCCTAAATTGGGACTCCTCTCTCAGTGACTCTAGGCTGTCTTCAGGTGGCAGTTAAAGCCTACTAGGAATGATTATGCATAAAAAGTTAATATAGATAACATTTATCTATTCAAATTTATTCATGCTATTTATCTTAGTGCCATCTCTTCCTTTAGAAGGTTCATTCTCATCTTCTAGTTACTTCTAGTAAGGGAGAAACCTCTATGCAGATCATTTATGCTCAGAGTTTAGGCAAGTTGCTGATGAAAGAACTCTTACAGTGTATGCTTTTACTTAACTGGTTTTAACTCAAAATATTCAAATTGACAAGATATGAATTGGTCCAATTCTGGAACAATTCAAGCCAATAAAAGCTATTTCTGAGAGTGAAGCCTGGTAGATTTTTGAAGGTTGGTTCATCCCTTCAGGTATATTCTCATTGATATTGAGCCAATTTATTGATTCTTTACAATATTTTGAGTTGAAAAAATACAACATGCATTCATTAAGTATTTGAGCTACAAGTATGTTTTGTTCACATATAAAAATAAACTGTGTTGATGATTTTTTTATTTAGAATTCAGGACAATCTACCACGTAAAAGTTTACTTATCTTGTCTTGGAATACATTTGAATGATCTGCATGGTATTATTTTAAAACGGGATTCAAGCTGAGATGCTTATAAAATAAATAAAGCTTGTGAATCAGTTAATTAAAAATACGATTGTCAATTTTCTCTCCAGTGATTGTCTAAGGCAGGACCAGCTGAGAGGCACAGGAATAACAAGGAGCAGGGCAGACAGGGTAGGACCCTTTCTACCTCCATCTACACCTAGGAGGAAAGGCAGATCCACAACCCTCTCTGTCCCTTCCCCAAAAGCAGAGAGTTTGCCTCCAGGGAGTGTTCCAAACCAGGGACTCAGATGAGATCACCATTTTCTCTCCTTTGACTTTCTAAAGCAGGACCAACGAGGAGGCACAAGCCTCAGAAATGACAGGGCAGCTGGGACAGGATCCTTTCTACCTCAGTCTACACCTAGGAGGGACAGCACATCAACAGCCCTCTCTGTACCTTCCCCACAAATGGAAAGCCTGCCATCACTTTTGGGTAAGGTGCAGAGAGGGCTGTTGATGTGCTGTTCCTGTGACACAGACTTACAGACCCACAGGAGGAGCAAGCTCCAGCAAGAGACAGCAAGAACATCTAACACCAGAGATCAACATATGGTGAAAGGTAAATGCAAGAATATTACCAACAGAAACCAAGACTAGTTGACTCCATCAGAACCTAGTACTCCCACCAAAGCAAGTTCTGGGTATCCCAAAGCATCAGAAAAGCAAGATTTGGATCTAAAATCATATTTCACAATGGAGATAGAGGAATTTAAGAAGGACATGAAGAACTCCTTTAAAGAAACACAGGAGAACACAGGTAAACAGGTTCAAGCCCTTAAAGAGGAAACACAAAAATGCCTTAAAGAATTACAGGAGAACAAGAGTAAATGAGTAGAAGCCCTTAAAGAGGAAACACAAAAATCCCTTGAAGAATTACAGGAAAGCACAACTTAACAGGGGATGGAATTTTACAAAACCATCCAGGACATAAAAAAGGAAGTAGAAACAGTTAAGAAATCACAAAGAGAGACAACTGTGGAGAAAGAAATCCTAGGAGAAAAGTCAGAAACCATAGATGTAAGCATCACCAACAGAATAGAAGAGATAGAAGAGAGAATCTCAAGTGCAGAAGATACGATGGAAAACATTGATAGAACATTCAAAGAAAACACAAAATGCAAAAAGTTCCTAACACAAAACATCCAGGAAATTCATGACACAATAGGAAGGCCAAACCTAAGGATAAAAGGTATAGAAGAGAGTGAAGACCTCCAACTTAAAGGGCCAATAAAATCTTCAAAAAAATTATAGAAGAAAAGTTCTCTAACCTAAAGAAAGAGGTGCCCATGAACATACAAGAAACCTTTAGAACTCCAAATAGATTGGACCATAAAATAAATTCCTCCTGCCACACAATACTCAAAACACCAAATGTACAAAACAAAGAAAGAATATTAAAAGTAGTGAAGGAAAAAGGTTAAGTAACATATAAAGACAGACCTATCAGAATTACACCACACTTCTCACCAGAGACTAAGAAAGCCAGAAGATCCTTGGTTGATGTCACACAAACCCTAAGAGAACACAAATGCCAGCCCAGGCTACTATACCCAGCAAAACTCTCAATTACCATAGATAGAGAAACCAAAGTATTCCATGACAATACCAAATTTACACAATATATTTCTACAAATCCAGTCCTTCAAAACCCTTTGATAATAAATGGAAAACTAAAAAACAAGGAGGAAACTACATTCTAGAAAAAGCAAAAAAGTAATCTTCCAACAAAACTAAAAGAAGATAGCCACATGAAAATAATTCCAACTTTAACAACAAAAATAACAGGAAACAACAATTACTTTTCCTTAATATCTATTAATATCAGTGAACTCAATTCCCCCAAAATTTTGTTGCATACAAGAAACCCACCTCAGTGACAAAGACAGCTACTACTTCAGAATAAAAGGGTGGAAAAGAATTCTCCAAGCCAGTGGTCCTAAGAAAAAAGCTTGAGTACCCATTCTGATATCGAATAAAATTGACTTTCACCCTAAAATGATCAAAACAGATAAGGAGGGACACTTAATATTCATCAAAGAATGATCTACCAAGATGAATTCTCAATTCTGAACATCTGTGCTCCAAAACAAAGGGCATCTACATTCATAAAAGAAACTTTACTAAAGCTCAAAGCACAGATTACACTGCACACAATAGTAGTGGGAGATTTCAACACCAGACTCTCTGCAATGGACAGATCATGGAAACAGAAACTAAACCAGGACACAGTGAGACTAACAGAAGTTATGAAACAGATGAGTTTAACAGATATCTATAGAACTTTTTATCCCAAAACAAAAGGATATACCTTCTTCTCAGCACCTCATGGTACCTTCTCCAAAATTGAGCACATAATTGGTCACAAGTCAGGCCTCCACAGACACAAGAAGATTGAAATTATTCTTTGTATCCTATCAGATCACCAAGGACTAAGGCTGCTCCTCAATAACAACATAAACAATAGAATGCCCACATACATGTGGAAGCTTAACAACAATCTATTCAGTGATAACTTGGTCAAGGAAGAAATTAAAGACTTTCTAGAGTTTAATGAAAGTGAAGCCAAAACATACCCAAACTTATGGGACACAATGAAAGCAGTCCTAAGAAGTAAACTCATAGCTTTAAGTGCCTCCAAAAAGAAACTGGAGAGAGCATATACCAGAACACAATGAGGAGAACAAACCTAAGGAAGTATACTAGGTATAGAAGAGAGCTAAGATTCCCAATTTAAAGGGCCAGTAAATATCTTTAACAAAATTTTAGAAGAAAACTTCCCTAACCTAAGGAATGAGATGTCCATGTAGATAAAAGAAGCCTAAAGAACTCCATATAGACTGGACCAGAAAATAAATTCCTCCTACCACATAATAATCAAAACACCAAATAAATCAAATAAAGAAAGAATATTAAAAGTAGTAAGGGAAACAGGTCAAGTAATATATAAAGGCAGGCCTATCAGAATTATACCAGACTTCTCACCAGAGACTATGAAAGACAGAAGATCCAGAGCAGATGCCATACAGACACTAGGAGAACATAAATGCCAGCCCAGGCTACTATACCCAGCAAAACTCTCAAATACCATAGATGGAGAAACCAAGATATTCCACAACAAAATAAAATGTATACAATATCTTTCCACAAAAAAGTGTCTTTACAGCCCTACAAAGTATAATAGATTAAAAAAAAAAAAAAACCAACTTAAGGAGGGAAATTACACCCTAGGAAAAGCAAGAAAGAAATCCTTTAACAAATCCAAAAGAAGATAGGCACACAAACATAACTCCACCTCTAACAACAAAAATAACAGGGAGTAACAATCACTTTTCCTCAATATCTCAACATCAATGGACTCAATTCCCAGAAAAAAAGGACATAGACTAATAGACTGGATATGTAAAGAGGATCCAGCATTTTGCTGTATACAGGAAACCCACCTCATTGACAAAGACAGAAAAACCTCAGAGTAAAAGTTTGGAATACAATTTTCCAAACATAGGGTCCCAAGAAACAAGCTGGAGTAGCCATTCTAATGTCGAATAAAATCGTCTTTCAACAAAAAGTTAACAAAAGGATAAGGAAGGCCGGGCAGTGGTGGCACATGCCTTAAATCCCAGCACTTGGGAGGCAGAGGCAGGTGGATTTCTGAGTTCAAGGCCTGCCACAGACCGGGTTCATTGGGGGGACCTTGATTTCCACAGGATGAGAGTTCTGGTCAGGTGGGCAACAATTTAGTGGGTGACAGACAGAGTCGACACAAGGGTGATGCCATGTAACCTTGATTTCTTCTTAAAAATGGCATGAGACTTTTACAGTCATTGCAAAAGAGCAATAGTAAAGCAAGGACTCAGCAGTGGAGGTACATCTGAGGCCACTTGATACACACTGGGTCTAAAGCAGTCATCTCTTCTTGACAGGTGCTACACCCCTGGGCCCAAGCACTCTGGGCCCGGGCGGGGGGGGGCAGGAGTGGGGAGGCTGCAGACTGCATGAATCTAAGTTTTAGTCCACCTAAGTTCTAGTTCTAGTCAGAGTGCCAGTGCCTCTGCACAAAATGCAAACCAGGCTTATATGGTATATAGAAATCAGGGCAAATGACAAAAGTCACGTAGGCAGGTGACTGTTACATCAAGGTCAGTAAGATCATGTAGGCAAGGGGTGGTTACATCAAGGTCAGTAAGATCAGATATCCAGGTGTGAAGGGGGTGGAAGAGCAGTGGTGCCCTCTCTGCTGGGGCTATTTTGTTATTCCCATGCTAATTCTCTTGGTCTGCTGAAGGCAAGCACCAGGAAGTTCCAATCTAGCAGTTCCTGCTAATGTCCTTAAGT
>JADRCD010147031.1:8049-25731 GCA_019843815.1 Montemys delectorum | reverse complement strand
GGGGGGAATACATGTGCAGTTGGAGGTTGGAGACAAAGGGACGAGCATGATGGACATACAGTACTCACATATAAGAATCTCAAGTGGTTTAAATTTTTAAAAATTGCTAAATGATTTAGGCTGGAGAGATGGTCCTGAACACTTGCTGAGCCACGAGGACTTGGAGTTCAAGTCTCAGCTCTCATATAACAAGCTGGGAGTCCTGCTCTGACGGGGACAGGGATGAGAGGAACAAGGGGACAAGGATGGCCTTGTCTGATTCCAGTCTTAGAAAATGTGAGGCCCGGGTCCAAGGAGAGGCCCCCTCAGAGGAACAGGAGAAGAACAATAGAAGAAAATATTCGCCGGGCGGTGGTGGCGCACGCCTTTAGTCCCAGCACTTGGGAGGCAGAGGCAGGCAGATTTCTGAGTTCGAGGCCAACTTGGTCGAGTGAGTTCCAGATCAGCCAGGGCTACACAGAGAAACTCTGTCTTGAAAAAACAAAAACAAACAAACAAAACAAAACAAAAACAAAAAACAAACAAACAAAAAGAAAATATTCAACAGCTGGCCTCTATGTAGCCCCTGCATGTGTGTGCCGATGAAATAAATCTATTTTTAAAAACTTGCTTAACGAAATCAATAGCTCTTCTTACCTATCTGGTTACATAATGCCTGGCCAGAGCATCCTCCTTCACAGGATGGTCAGATAGATAGAGCAGGTGCGGCCTCATGCTTATTTAATAGCCCAATAAAGGAGCCTTCCCACCAGATAATGTGGCCTGGAGTGGACTGTTTAATCACAGCTGGTCAATATTTATGAGGCCAGAGGCCCAGCTGTGCATATGACTTATTTACAAGCCAATTCTGGAGCCCATAGCCTCCCTGTGAGGTCCACCTGTTCCTAGGCCTGGCCCTGGTGACGCTGCCAAAGCACACAGGAGAGAGTACATCCCCTGTCCACGCAATTCAAAGGACACTTCCCACCTTCCTGCTGCCTTCCTGGACCACGACTCCCTTTTGTTCCTTTTGAATAAAAAGGTCTGCAAAGCTTTTCTTCTCTGTCAGCCACAGCTCTCTCTCTCTCTCTACCATCCCCTTCTAGGTAACCACAGTCAAAACAGAAAAAAAATCAGACGGGAACAGATACCCCAAGGCTTTGGGTTTCCAGCATGGATGTGTGTTAGAATCACCAGGGGGATGCTTGTTAGAAACTGCAAGTACTAAAGCCTTGTCCAGCCCCACTGAGCCAAAGCCTTGCACATGGGGGCCAGGAATATGGTTTTTTTTATTATTTATTTATTGTTTAATTGGGGTTGGGGTGTCTGAAAGAAAGCTGTAGATCACCTAAGACCTTGGATTTTAGAAGCCTGAGGCCTCAGTGGTCTCTACAAAGACAGGGTAGGTAAAAAAGAGAACAATTAGCTCTTGGAGATTCTGCTACTGTAACATCCCAACAGGAGGGAAGAGATTCTACAGAGAGATCCTTACTTCTCTCCTTCTAAACTCCTGAGAGACCACTGAGGAACCTTATGCTGCGGAGAGAGATCAGCTAAGGCCTAGTACCAACCAGAGGAGGAACTTGTCTCCCAGAAAGAGATTACGTACAATTCTGATACATGCTCAAACCACCTTGCAAGACAATGATGGGTCAATGATGGGCAGGACCACACCTGGACTAGGCCTGGTCAGCTATGCATAACTTACTCCTTCTCTGAACTTGAACGTCAAGTCGGGATCCCAAAAAACGGCCTTGACGGAAGAGTCATGAGACTTCTCCATTTGGTCCCTTTCCCATGCGGCTGCCTTGAATAAACCTCCTTTCTCTGCTTTTCACTAATCTTTGTCTCATTAGTGGGCCTGTTGAGACAGTCTTGTTAGGGGGGGCCACGGACCGACTTTGACCTTAAGAGTTCCAGCCACAGTATCCTGCACTGTGGCCCTTCAGCTCCCCAGCGATGTGACGGGGGGGGGGGGGGGGGGAGAAAGAGAGAAACACACACATATGGACATACACACACACATACACACACACACAGTTTATACTCACTAAGCCTCTGTCCTTACATGAAAAATAACAATACCAAGATAAAGGTCTTCTGAGGGTTTGTGAATCCATACATTATGCTGTAGATCTCAAATGTCCCCCACAGGCCACAGGTTGTTGTCACCAACATGCAACGCCATAGGGAGGTGGTGAAGTCTTTGAGAAGTAAAGCAAGCAGGAGAAAAAGGTCCCTGAGGGCATTTCTCTGAAGGGGATGCTGGGACCTCAGCTCCTTCCTCTTGTTTGCTTTGCTTTCCCGCTGCCATGAGGCCCCTCCATGATGTTCTGCCTCTCTACAGGCCAAAAGCAACAGGGCCGGGGAACCATGGACTGGAACCAGGACAAAGCTCTCCTCCTTTAACCTGGTTTTGCTCAGGGATTTTGTCAGAGTGACAGAAACCTAACTCCAGAGAACAGAAAATATAGCAAGCACCTGCCTGCTTACAACAATATGACCGACAATGGGAACAGAGTGAAAAATAAGAAATACAAGACACAAACGTGAAGCAGTGAGACTGAAGAATGGGCCATTCTAGTCACCTTGCAAAGGAAGAGTGTAGATTTTTGCCAGCGTGTGAGTCTGGCAACCGTGAGTCAGCCCCAGGGGCTGTGGTCTGAGACCTAACTTAAGAACTAAAAAAGCTGAAGGCCAGGAGCCATGAGAGTCAGAGGCTAGAAATAGCTAACCACACAGAAGGAATGGAGCCTTTAGAAGCCCTAAGTCAGGACAAAGCTTGGCACAGTAAGAAAGCTCAAAGATGTCCCAGAAAACTATGTAAATGATGTGGTACATTGGGAACCAGGCACAGGCAGCAAGGGCTTGCTATGTATAACTTACCTATTGTTACAGACAAGTCCAACCAATAGGCTCCCGTCTCTGAAAGGAACCCCATTGAAGGGCCCTTTGGCTGCTGTATTCCTACCTTTGGGCTATGGCTGATTAGCCCAGGGATGATCTCTGCTTGGCCTCTTGTCCTTTGTCTATTTCACTTTCTCTCTGGATTAGGGAGCCGAGAAGAGAGAAGGAGTCGAGTTACTTTAATGGGAAACCCGTAGAAAGCCTAGGCTTTGCTTCTGAAGGTGCCTGGCTTGGATCTAAGGATAATCTAGCTTAGCCTTTCCTCAGACTTCACACAGGCAGCCAACAGAAATAGGTTATCATTGTAACTAAACCACGTCTAGATCCCTCCACCTCTGCCCCAGCCGCATGGCAGGGTCCTGTGGGCCAGGAAATGCTCGCTATCCGATGTCTTTAATCCCTGCAAATGCTTGGCTTTTCTCCTCAGGCCTCATTTGTGCTTCTGAGTTCCTTAGGAAGTAAAAGTCCTGTGAAGGGCTTAGCTCTTGCTAGCTGGAGGTAATTCACATCAGATGGTGGCTGTCAGTTCTGACAGCGCGCTGCTGAGCCGCACGCTGGGATTTCTGAGGCTTTGCTCACAGTGTCCTGACCTCAGAGAAGGTGCCCCCAGCGCATGACAGGGCCTGACATAACTTCCTCCCACATCTCAGCTGATGGGTAAGGCAGTGCGCCTTTCGGAAAAAGGCACAGCAAAGCTGCTGACGAATAGAGGTTTCCTCCCTTTCCCTGGACGGCTCTCCCTAAGGTGGAGACAATGGAGTCTGGCTGATTGCTGGGGAGTGGGTGGGACACCCTGGAGGGGGAGGAATGGGGTATGGGGTTTACAGAGAAGCTTCTCTGTAGAATGCATTGTTAATATTGTTATTCAAGACTTTCATAGTCCCCTTGACAAACTACGGCTGGGTCCCCTCCCAGCCCAGTCTCTGCAGGCAAGAAACCAAAGCGAGATTTAAAAACAGGCTCATTGTAAGTGGTGCAATTCCAGTTGTGATCCCGTTGCATGGAAGACAGGTAAAGACCCTGGAATGGCCGCAAGGCCTGAAATAACAGGCTCCTGGAGCCATAACGTCAATGACAAGGGAGGTGTACAACCCAGATCCAGACTTCTCCAGTGTTTTTTTTTTTTTTTTTAAGGTTGTGCGAAATCTGTTCCGAGTTAGAGGTGATGTGTTTGTTCCCCCACTAAGGGCCCTTGTGAAACAAAATCAAACGAAAACTCTGAGTGGAGCTCAGCTCGGGCCCCAGTGGGTGAGTGCTTGCAGACCCTGCATGAAGCCCCCTGGGTTTGATCCTCCCAACCTGTGGTGGCACAGCCTGTAATCCCCCACAGTAGGGAGGTAGAGGCAGGGAGATCAAAACAACCCATGGTCATCCTCAACTGCACAGCCTGGGCTTCCTGAGTCCCTGCCTCTCTATAAGCCAAAAGCAAACCCCAAATGCATAAATGAAAAATACTCCCTCTCCTCCCCCCCCCCCCCCCCCAAAAAAAAGGACTCAAAAGCCATATGTGGTTTTGGTGATTGGCTCATACAGGCTCTGAACAATGCAATGTTGGGTTCAGAATTTGAGGGCACTCTTGGGAGGTAGCAGACACTAGGAGGTGGGGGGCCTGGTTGAAAGAACTGGCTAACTGGAAGGGACTATCTTGTCCTTGGCTCCCTCCTTCTGGTTTTCTCTGCCTTTCTGTTTGCCACGGGCAAGCAAGCAGGTTTATTCTTTCACATGCTGGGCTGTTCTGCTTCATGGTGCAGGAGTCCAGAAGCAATGGAGCCAGGTGACCATGAGCACAAATACCTTTGCTGCCTTTTAATAGTTTCTCTGATGTGTTTTGCTATAGCAACAAAAATCATCCCTCCCCCCACCCCATCTCAGTTCCCGACCCAGGCACACTGGATTTTGTCACACTAGAAGGTTGCAAGGCTGTGGCACCATATCCAGCGCTCCATATTTATTAGAAACTCTTCCCTTCAGGTCTTGCTCTCTCATAACTGGGTGACTGTGAGCAAGCTCCTACTTTTCTGTGATCTTTATTTTCTTTGTGTTAATGACACTATCTTTAACATTTACGGAGTTATCCTTATCTTGCCAAGGGGAAACTGAGGCTTGGAGCCAAACATTCACTCTCTTCATATTTTGTGGAGAATGATATATTGGGAAGGGAGTGGAGAAAGCCTTTGAGTGATGGTTAACGGGCATCACCCCTTCTACAACTGCCAGGAAACACTGCTGAAGGCCAAATTTGGGCAGGGGGCTGGAGAGATGACTCAGCAGTTAAAAGCACTTGCCATTCTTCCAGAGGACCAGAGTTCAGTTCCCAGCTTTCACATTAGGCAGTTCAAGACCACCTGGAACTGCAGCACCAGAGGCTGCAGTATCTAGCTTCTTCGGGCCTCTATGGGCATCTGTCTTCATGTGGCACACATTCACACAGACGCATATACATACATGTAAACAAACATGATAAAAAATGAAGGATCTTTAAAAGATAAAAAAAAGGAAGGTGTAATAGGGAGAGCAGAGAGTGTGAACGTGCCACACTCTACATTGCTCCACTCTGAGCTCTCAAGTCCAGGACACGAGACATTCAGAGTGGAAAGTGTCGGGAACATTGGGAGGCCCGTGGTGACGGACCTGGTCGTTAATAAGAACCTCATGAAGGTTCAACTTGCAGATGGAGGTCCGAAGGAAACCCAGAAGAAACAATGAAGCCCGGCACACCTCCTCCCAGAGAAAAGTGCCTTCCCTTCGCACATACCTGCGTGGACAGGGTGAGGGGAAGGAGCCGCTCCTGGAAACAACACCAGTCAAGCTGATCATTTTGGCCTTGGGTAGGCATGGCCACTCTCCCTGGCCAGGGGCTATAATAGCTGGAAGGAGGAAACATCTCTCAGTGGACAATGTTTGGGCCAACTCCAGAAGCTTCAAGGACAAAAGACCCGTGGATACAATGAAGGCCAGAGAACAAAGAGTCAGGAGCTCATTTTAGGAGTAAGGTCCCAAGAGGTCCTTTGGATGGTTGAGAGGAAAGAGGGGCTATGTTTGTAGAGATGATTTGACCTTCCCTAATCACCGCACATCAAGGGAAGGTTTACATTCTGTGTCTGTCTTCGTCAGTTGTGTTTTTCTATAACAAAATAGCTGAGGCTCAAACATCCTTGAAACACAGAAGACAGATAGGCTCACTGTTCTGGTTGTTGTAAGGCCCAAAGCATGGTGCCTATATCCTAGTCAGGCTACCCCATGCATCACAGCATGGCAGAGAAGCAGATGGGGAAAATGAGCATTCGCAGCTGAGTCACATGATAAGGAAGAATCAGAAAGTGTCTGAGGAGGGGCCAAACACATAGCAACTACTCTCACAGGTGCTAATTAGTTCCTACCAGATCTGACCTAAATCTATAACACAACAGCCATTCATTCATGAGCTCCCATGACCTCATGACTGTCTACTGAGCTTCACTTCTTAAAGGGTTGATTCCTCCCCACTCCTCTGCTGGGGACCAGGTGACGAATGCACGAGTCTATGGAAACAAACCCCATCAATCCGTAGCAAGGTCTCTCTGTACATTGCCTGCTTAGTACATAAAGGTCAGGTCCAAGAAGCAAGACATTAATCTTCTCTCCAAATCAATAAAGGCTCAGTGATTGGACTATTAATCGCTAGTCCCAGGAAGTCAAGACTCAAAACTTCAATCTCCTTGAACCCATTGGAGCAGCACCCAGGTCCCCTTTCACGAATGAATGATCTACTCTACCAACTGTTGCTGGCCTAAGGTGGCAAGGATCACGTCTGATGAATAGAAAGTCCCTTCTACAAGCATCTCTCCTTTCTGGGATCCAGGAGATCCAATGAGATCCCATTCCCCTGCTCTCCACAAGGTTCTGAAGCCCAGCTGCAGAGTGCTTTTGAGATTGGCCTTAATACAGCACTGGAATGCATCACTGCTGGGTCTGCATCTGACTCCCCCTTTCCTCCAGTGAGTGTCCCAACTGACCCATCTGGCAGGCCTTGAGTCTTAACGCCTGGCATCCACCTGCCGCAGATGTTAGACACTCCCCTCTGAGCCATGCTTATAAACAAGACTGCGACTGAGCGTTTCCAAGCAGTAATAAGCAACATCTGTACCGCTGTATGCTCCACCCAACACTCCTACGCCCGTTTAACTCTTCAGCCATCTGAAGAGGTTGGCAGGCAGAGGACAGTGGCCTTGTCTGGCTCATTTCACAAATGCAAGGTCTCTACCATGAATCAGTCTCCAGAAAGAAAAAAAAAAAAATCTTATGGTAGGCAATAATTCACATATTTCGGATAGTGATCGCAAACTGTTCTGTAGAACGTGGGTGCTCTACCGGGTGTTTAGAGGTAGGTTTAAAAGATGCGAATGTTGTTTTTTGAAAACATTAGGTTAAAATTGGTTCCTTGGTTCCAGGATGTGTGGGGCTTTTAATGTCTAATGTGTATTCTTAGTCTGTGAAGACTTTTGTATGCAGAATCTCTTTAGGTATTTGTGGCTACAAAACACCCTCAGCTGGCACCCTACCCAGGCAGCCTGTGGATGTATGGTGGTAGTGGAGGCTAGAACTTACTAGAAGGTTCTATTAGGTAGATCCATTTCTCATCTGCTCCTTTGCTCTGCTTATTTCTTCCTCTCTGGTGCAAAGGGAAAGGCATCCTAGATTAGCTCTGGAGGTAAAAGAAGAGACAGGTGTGAACAGGAAGCCACTGGCAAAGAAAAAATACAGTCTGCCAGAAGTCAGACTGCTCCTAGTTTAGGAAGGTTAAGCTCAGGAGCCATGGACCTCTAGACCCTGTGGTGCCAAATAAAAGCCTGGGCTTTCTCCAGATCCAGGTGGATTTTCTCCAGAGTCTCTGGCTCCATGGTCCAGCCTAAGGGGACTGATAAAGGCACTGATTTTTTTTTTTTAATTTATTCTTCTCTCATGTATTTCATCTTGACTATAGTTTCCTCTCCCTCCTCTTCTCCCAGTCCCACTTCACCCCCTCCTTCTTCCCCAGATACATTCTTCCTTCATTTCCTTCAGAGACAAGCAGGCCTCCCAGGGATATCAACCAAACATGGCATAACAAGCTACAGTAAAACCAGGCACCTCCCCTCATATCTGGGCTGATGTTTTTAAGGGAGCGAGTGAGGGGGAGAGAAATGAACCCAGGCACTTCCACCCCAGTGAGCCTGTGTAACACCTGCTCTCAATGCTCTCTGGGGCTTCGGTCACAGCCTCCAAGCGTGCAGGGACCCCTGGCTGATAGATTGAGGAGCAGGCTCCAGGCTCATTTTATCACTTCATCCTGAAAGCACGAAGCCTGGTTCAGCATAAACGGGTGATGTGATGGCAAATTCGGCAGCACAGCGAACATCGAGTAGTATTCTCTTGCCCCATTTAATTAACGAATCCTCAAAGATTTACAAGAAAGGAGAGCTCAGATATGTGGTTAACCCTTAAAGACAGATAATCCCTAAATCTTATTAATTAAAACTCCTCATTGGTACATAAAACACAGAAATTATGCATGAAATTATTCATGATATTTTAATACTGTATACATTGTGCCATCAAGTTAAACCTAGCTCTCTCTCCAATTATCTTCTCTACCTCTCTTCTCCCTGCCTTGCAGGAGCCCACCAGAGCGCTGGGTTCCTGTATGACTGCTGCTGAGGATCCGCAGAGTCTTAGCAGGGTTTAGGTCTGTTGTGTGTCTGTTCAAGGGTATGCCTGGAAAGCTACTCAGCTATGTCAGGCTCTCAAACAGCTCACGTGCAAACGAGCTCTTCGTTCTAATCCTAGCACTGTCATCCCTTCGTTTTAAGTATTTTTAAATTATATTTACTTATTGTGGTATGCAAGGGTCCACACCCACCACCCACACAGGCACGAACGTGCTGCAGTATACATGTGGAAGTCAGAGGACAACTTTGTGAGTCAGAGCTTCCATTCTCCCGTGTGGGTCCCAGGAACAGAACTTGGGTCCATCAGGCTTGGTTGGTGGCAAGTGCTGTTACCTGCTGACCCTTTGTTTTATTTTGGGCTCCAGTCCATTCTATAAAACCAATACATGACAAGGATATGAATGGAAGCAGTTAACTGGGGAGTCACTCGCTGTTGGGGAGTCTAACGAGGAAAGGAAAGTGGCTATAAGGTAGGTGTCCCTATGAGCAGCTGAGAGGCTTCCTTGCTGGAAGGAACGGATGTGTAAGAGTGAGTAAAGTACGATTCTTGGTGCTCTTCCCCAAAGTCTGGGGTGCATACAGGCCTCACATTTGCTGGAGGGTGCTGTGGAGTTAGGGCCATTCATCTCCGGCTCACTGCCAGGCACTTATTGGTCAACTTTGACACAAACCAAGGTCCTTTAGGGAGAGAGAACCTTAGCTGAGGAGATGCTCTCTCTGTTGTTGTTGTTGTTGTTGTTTGTTTGTTTAACCACACCCAGCCCACTGGGAGTGGTCCTGGGTGGAAGAAAGCAGGCTGAGCAAGCCATGGATAGCAAGCCAGCAAGCAATGTCCCTCTACAGTGTCTGCCTCCGTTCTTGGCCTGGCTTCCCTCAGTGATAGACTACAAGCTGTAAGATGAAACATGCTCTTTCCTCCACAAGTTGCTTTTGGTTCTAGTAATTACCACAGCAATAGAAACCTAACTAAGAGGCCCACTCCACACAGAGGAGGGAAAGGATGCTCTTCTATGCGGAACTCCAGGTCTATGCTGTTGGAAGGGTGAGGACCAAGCACAGAGGGGTCTCCATTGACCTAGGATTTGCTATGTGGGGGAGGCAAGAGGAAAATCTGAGCCTCAGTTTCCTCACCTGTAAAATGAAGACGGCTGTTAGCATCCGCCTGATAGCCTGTGGTGACCATTAGTCGCATAAAGTAGAAGTCACACCATTAGAAGACATAAAGTACAACAGAGGGAGCCAATGAGCTGCTGCTGAATGACAGATACCCCCCAAACATGTCTTAAATCGTCAGTGCTCATTTACTGCACGTTCTGACTAGTCTTCGTCAATGACATTCAAACTACTGTTATCTAAAAGGAGATTTAAGAAACCAAATTGAGAAACGGTCTCCCTAAGATCTGGCTGCAGGGCATTTTCCTAATTAAGGATTGACGGGAGGAGGCCCGGTCCATTGTGCATGGTACCAACCCTAGGCTGGTGGTCCTAGATTCTATAAGAAAGTAGGCAGAGCAAGCCAGTAAGCAGCACTCCTCCATGGCCTCGGCATCAGCTCCTGGCTCTAGTTTCCGGCCCTAGCTTCCTTCAGTGATGGACTACAATGTGATATTATAAGCCCAATAAACCCTTTCCTCACCAAATTGCTTTTAGGTCATGGTGTTTTCTCAAAGCAATAGAAACCTTAACTAGGACATTGCACTCTTAGATGTGTGGATAAGCCTCCTGAAGCACAGTAGAGACAGCTCATCCCTCCTCAGGTGACTGAAGTTACAGCTGGAAGGCACAAGAACTAGAGCTGAGGTCGGTTGGGAATTAATGGGCCAGAACACCCACCAGTAAGACAGCTTGCGCATGCTGATTGGCAGGTGGTGCTAACTCTGCTGGTCTCCATTTCAGTCCACATGGGTTTTTCTAGGAGGCTGCTCAAATGTCCTTCCAACATGGTAGCCAGCTTCCCCCAAAGCAAGCTAACCAAGAGGCTGAGGGTTTACTAACCTCAGGGTCACATAATGCCCTTTCCGCAGAAGTCTACTAGTCACAAACAAAGGTTGGCTCTGGTTCACTGAGGAAAAGGGTCTATGCACAAGTGGCAGGACCATAGGGGGTGTGGTCTCTAAGAGATGGTCACCAAAGAAAAGAATGGCAGGTGCATAGTAATAACTTAGAGATAGGAACTGAGGCCCTACCTGGTGTTCTCCCTCCTGATCCTCCCAGATGTCTCTCCCTGGGGCAATTTCTGCTCTATGTGATAAAAGGGTTTCCTCTCCAGCCTTCCCTAGAGCCAAGCAGGCGGCTGTTGGCTTTCAGCAAGTATCTCAACAGGCAAAGCAAACAGAGGGGCGTGGAGCTCTCCATATCGCTGTAATTAAGCAGAAAAAGGTGCTAACTATGAATCTGGAGCCCCAAATGTCCTCCAAGGGGTAGTTAGGGCTGTGGAGAATCTGTTAACTGGCAATAACTTTGAAAGGAGACTTTGCCAGAGCAAAGGCAGTGTCGGCATAGATCACCTGCAGAGGACCATGGCCTGACTGCTCATCCAAGCTCTAAGACTGCAAGCATTGAGCCAGAGTCCAGCTGGGGACTGAATTAATGATGCGTACGAATGAAGCTTGGCACGGCTTCCTCACAGAGAGGCGGGCATTTAATGAATTTTTCATGGCCTGATCCTGGTACCATTCCCTATGCCAGCTTCTCAGAATATCCTTGTGCGGTAAAAGAGATGGCTTGGATGAAGGGTGCAGTGGTAGCTTCTGTCCTTGCTCCAGTGTCACCCACCCTGGGTGCTTTTAGAGTGCTTGCTGATTTTAATAGCCACGCCCCCATGATAGCTATTTTCAAGTTTCTCTGACCACACAATACAGGACAGAAACAGCTGCTCGAGGAAAGATTTATTTTAGCCCATGGTTTCAGTGGGCCTCAGTCCATCATGCTGGGTTGGGTGGGACTCACAGTGGTGGAGGCTTGTTCATCTAGTGGAACAGTGGCTAGTATTAGGGGCCAGGACAGAGTCATCAAATGACTATTCCTACTGACTTGCCACTACCAGCAAGGTTCCATGTCATGAAGATTCCAAAGCTTTCAAAACATGAGCCTGTGAGAGCACATTTCAAATTCAGTCTATGGCGCTTCTTAGTCCAGCAACATGATGATGTGTGGTTCCCTCTCATAACTACAGGGAAGTAGATTTCAACGGTCTCTTAATAAAAGAGTCTTGAGATTTGGAGGCTCTAGCAGGGGAGCATAGCTACTAGTATACCCTATTTGGGGAAGATCTTCCTCTTCGACCGAGTATGCAGCTGACCAAGTGAGCAGCTTCAAGAGGCATGCACACGGAACGGAACAGTCAGACTGGACGGGGACACCCACCTAGCCAACCAGAGCAGCCTCGTCAACCTGGTGGTTAGTGGGGTGACAGTCTTAGCCCACACCTTTAATCCCAGCACTTGAGAAACAGAGGCAGGCAGTTCTGAGTTTGAGGCCAGCCTGTTCTATAAAGCAAATTCCAAGACATCCAGGACTATACAGAGAAACACTGTCACTAACTAACTAACTAACTAACTAACTAACTAACTAACTGAAAGTCTTGCAAAAAAAAGTGCTATGAGGCAGAGAGTCATTAAATGGGACTAAGGGAGAGAGTTACTCTTTTGGGATGTCTAGATCTTTCATTTGTGCTCTTGGTAGATGGGTGAGGTGATTTTTCTTTTCATGAAGGAGGGAAGGAAGAAAGAAGAGAGGGAAAGAGGGAGAGGAAAGACTTTGGGGGTAGGAGGAGAAAGGGGAAGAGGTATGGGAGGGTAGGGAGAGAAACAGAAATGAGGTGGGGGAAGCATTGAAGGAGCGAGGAACAGAGAGGAAAACTAATAGAAACATTCTGTCACTCTGGTCCCTTCAGAGGACCACACCTATGTTCTCCCCTGAGTTCTCATAGGATCTTCAGGTCCTTCTACAGTCCCATTTCCTGCTTAAACTAGTATAGACTGGGTTGGGTTTGCTTCTACTTTTAACGACTGGTGGATCTAATCAGGTTGAGAAGTTACTGGCCTGGTTAAAAAGAAAATAACTAGGATAATAAAATCAACAGGCAGACAGACAAACACAGTGGAGGAGGGGAGACAGAAAGGGAGTCTTACCCTTTCTCAATGGTGGTAGATTGGTGTGCCTGGTGCCTGGAACCAGCAGGTCTTACTCCAGAGAACCATGGAGGGGAAAGCCCTTCCTGAAAGCACTCCTCAGATTCTGGGTATGAGGGTATGTGACATCATCTTGGCTCAAGTTCAGTTTTCTATAGTTGAGGGAAGCTGAGGCTTTCATGCAAAAAGTACTGAGCTTAAAGTGTTGTAAGGCAGTCTTGTAGTGTATAAAGTGTTTTGAAAGCCAAAGGAGCACACACCTCTTCGTGCAGTGGCCAGCTTGCCCCTCCAGCTGAGGTCTCAATGGAGGTGCAGAGGAGAAGGCTGGGTTGGAAACCAGGTCATGTTGTGCTCCCCTCCCACTCCTTCCATCCCCACCCACACCTTTGCAGAGCCAAAACTCTAGCTGCATGCTGTGGGCAGTTTTAGTTATAGGATGCCTCTGACAGGTCTTTTAAGTTGAAGAACAGTAATAGTTGCTCATGTCCTTGTATTCCCAGGGAACTGTGGTGTGTTGGGTTTGTGTCAATGGCTTCCAGTTCCTCTCTATAAACAGAGGTCTGTCTGGTGGAGCTGGATCTGAGGCTGGGATGACTTTCAGCTGGTCTCTTTAGAACCCACTCCTGACTGACAGAGCTGATTTCCAGACTGTCTTTAAAACCTAGCATGCCCCTTTCACCTAGATCTCCCTCAGCTAGGGTTGGATGCCCTTTCCTTTCTCTGGAGAAATGTTTCTCTTCAGTCAGGCTTCACATCCTCCATGGAAACTTCTCAATGCAACCTCACGACAAATTCTGGCAGCAGTCAGAGCATAAAACCACCCTCACCATTGAGAAGGTATCTTTACTGAGTGACTAAAATACACAGGAACACAGAAGTGTCTACATGATGTCAATTGCAGCTCCTACTTGTCATGTGTTTATAATGTATTTGAGGAAACAGCTCATTCATTCATTCATCCATTCATCCCATACATAGTTACTGAAAGTACAGGCACAGCATGATGTACTAAGAATACGCATTCATAAGCATCCATGCATAGACACCTAAACAAGCAATGTCATGGGCACATCCTTTATCTAGTAACACAATACAGTATGGAAGGAGGGAAAGGAGGAGAGGGGAGAGGAACGAAGGGAGGGTAAGCAGTGGTAAGATGGAGTGGGAGGGGGAAGGGACTGTGTCTTAGGGTTTCATTGTGGTGAAGAGACACCATGACCAAGGCAATTTTTACAAAGGAAGACATTTAATTGTGGTTGGCTTAAAGTTTCAGAGGTTCAGTCCATTATCATCATAGTCGGAAGCATGGCAGCATGGAGGCTGACATGGTGCTGGAGAAGAAGCTGAGAGTTCTACATCTTTTTTTTGTTTTTTTGTTTTTATCAAGACAGGGTTTCTCTCTGTAGCCCTGGCTGTCCTGGAACTCACTCTGTAGACCAGGCTGGCCTCGAACTCAGAGATCAGCCTGCCTCTGACTCCCAAGTGCTGGGATTAAAGGCATGCACCACTGCTGCCACCACCACCACCACCTACATCTTGCTCTGAAGGCAGGCAGAAGGAGGCTCTCTTTCGAACTGGGCAGAGCTTTAGCCCTAGGAGACCTCAAAGGCTGCCCACACGGTGACACACTTCCTCCAACAAGGCCACACCTATTCCCAAAAGACCACACTGGCTAAAAGTGCCACTTACCATGAGCCAAGCATATTCAAACCACCACAGACAGGGATGGCAAAGGAAAGGATTTAGTCCAGATCCCAACCCTATCACTACTAGAATTTTGCAACTTAAGGAGGGAACATACCTAATGCTAATATATCTAAAAGCTTTATCTCTTATAAACTTAAAAACATTCTTATAAGCTTCAAGAAATCAGTTTGAATCCACCTTTCATAGTTTGAATGAACTCTGGAGAAGTACTCCTGTCCACTAACAGCCTATGTCTCCCCATCTGTCTACTCCTGAGGGTGGGGTCTCTCCCCCTCTTCCTAGCCCTCTCCCCCTTTCCTTGTTCTTGGGACTCTCCTCCCCCAACCACCAAGACCATGAGCCTTAAAGTTTCAAACGTACAACCATGTATATTTTCCCCCCAAACCCCTTAACCTTACAATCTTCTGTCCCTCCTTAGTATGTCCTGACCGATCTCAAATCAATTCCAAAGTGCTCCAGCAAATGACCAGCTCCAGGTGCTCCCTCACAGGCTGCATCCTAGACATCCCTAAAGCAGCTAGCCCCGGATGATCTAGCCTCATAACTTGCTTCAACACAGTTCCCTAGCCCAGATGGTCTCTCAGAACCTGGACAGTGAGTGACACCGCCTGCTCTTCCCGGACCTGACCAATCCAGTTCCCTTGGGTCCCTAACAATGACACCCCAATGAAAGCAGCAGGAATGAAGCCAGAGAGAATGATGCCCACTTACCCAACTCCCAGCAAGCCAATAATAAAACAAGAAAGGTGGGGATGAAGGGCTCTTGAACAGACCAGAATACCACAAACACGGCGCTGACAGGTTTTGCCCTTTACCCTTCTTTCTCCCTTCCTAACCTTTAGACCACATTCCTAAGGCACTGTAGCCCTCAAGGTCCATTCCCTTATTTGGCCACTGACTCATCCCTGAGACAAAACACCAAGATCCAACAATCAAAATTCATTATTTGTCTAATATGTCCAATTAGGATTTACCAACTCATCCTAGCACAGATTCCCGTTTTTCTTCTTTAAAAAAAAACCACTCCTGCAAAAAACACCTGCTGCTGCTGGCTGTTTGCCTTTGCCCAATCCAGAGGCAGCAATGCTATCCCCCACCCCAACCTGGCTTGCTGGTCCAGAGTACCAATTCTCCTCTGTGCTGAGAATTTGATGTCTGGGTATGTCCTGTACTGACTCCGAGGGGCCGACCCCTTACACCTGAGACCGTGATGCCTGCATAGGGCGTCTCTTCTCTTCGGTACCTGGCTTAGAAGGTAAGGGGCTGTAACCCGACCTGCTCTGCCCTCTGGAACTTCCTCCCCAGAACCAGGAAGAATGTGCCATTCTGTCCTGATAACTCATCCACTCATGGTGTGTGTTGGGGGGGGGGAGGGTGTTGTGGTGGGGGGAGGGCAGATTTTGGAATGCATTCTACAGATGAGGCACCCCTTTCTAATTCACAGAATAGCCTAAGAGCTAGCAGCACCCTTTTGCTGTCTACAGCCTCAGTTTCTTATCTATAAATGGGGTGAATAATAGCTACTATGAAAGGTATTGAGATTGAATGATCTAACATATGGGCCATGCATCCTCAGTTACAAGAGAAAGAAATCCAACTTGAGCCACCAAGCAATAAATAAATAAATAAATACATAAATAAATAAATAAATAAATAAGGCATGGGGGAGCGAGAGAGGGTTAGGGGTAACAAAGGACTCCTGGTACATGCGACTGGGAACAGCACAAATGAAGCTTTAGAAAGACAATAGCAAACTGCAAAGACACAGGGACTGGGTGAGGGGCGCACTGTGGAGGGGTTCCGGAAACAAAATGACTCCGGGCATTTCAACCAGGAAAGAGCTGAATGTGGGGGCTAGAAATGTACAACATAAGCAGAAGGGCTGAAGAAGAAGTCAGGGAACAGAGCTAGCCTATCAATTCTAGGGCGTTACCTACTATGGGGTTCAGAGGGCAGAGGACGTGAGTCCCTGCCCCTCCTACAGTCACCATGCCTGCCCCTCACGTCCTGGAAGCTGGCACTAGATTCAGAATGCTCTGCACATGAGTCAGGGATGAACACTAAGTCTGGAGGCCTAGAAAGAAAGGGCTTGCTATCGCTAACGCTGGAGAGCTCATGGGACTTCTCCGGCCCACCAGGTAGGAGAAGGCAGAGATAGCTCCGGTGAGATACCCGGTGTAAGGTGGTGGAGTGGAAACCGCCTCTTCCTGCTTCCCTGGCAGCTTCTCCAGGAGGTAGAAGAACATCATCATGCCCTTTTTTGTTCCTCCCTTCACATCTTGTAATTCACCCCAAAGCCTTCGGGTATAGGCAGAGTAATGATGGGAATGGGATGGGTAGAGGGGGGAGAGAAGCATCAGATATGGCTGCGGGGTACAGCAGAGCCTGGTTACGTAACTCCAGTTGGGTCATCCGGTGGATCCAGGCCAAGCCCATGCTTCGCTGATGCCAACTCTCCCACTTCAGACAGCCAATCTAAAGCTGTCTCCCAGCCTCCACTGCACTCCGCTATAAAGTAGGGGTGCTTACAACAAGAGCAGGCACCAGGCTGTTGTAAGGCTGCAACGAAACTGTGCTGGGACCACCTGGCAGGAAGCCTAAACACTGTCTGGTTATATGATTGCTCTCCATAGAGTAATGGCGATGACAACTTTTTTTTTTTTTTTTTTTGTAGACTGTTCCAGTTTACTGTGTGGCTTTGCTATGAAGTGTCCCTACAGAGGATCATGGCTTAAAGCCTTTGATCCCAAAGGTGGCAATATTGAATAGACTATGAAGGCATTAACCCCACCAATGAATGGGCCCATTGATGATATCATAGAAGAATCAGTTTGCAGGGGGAGCAAGCCCTCCCTGGAGGAAGCAGGTCACTGGGTCATGTCTCTGAAACATCTGTCTATTCCTGAATCCTTCCTGTCTCCCTCTCTTTGCCTTCTTCGTGGCATGAATGAGCCACCTGGCCCAAGCACATGTACCACGATGATGTCCTGTCTCACCATGCCAACCAGAAGCAGCAGAGCCAAATGACTAAGGACCAAAGCCGCTGAATCCAGGACCCAGCAAGCCTTTTCCCCTTTAAGTTGATTTTCCATTGGCGCTTTGTCACGGAGATAAAATGTACTAACAAATCCCACTCTGGACTCACAGTGGGTCCAGGGGTTGCCAAGTTCTTTCATGAATCCCTCTAGAGGAACAGAACTGAAAGAATGAGTCTATCTGTCCATCTATCTATCTATCTATCTATCTATCTATCTATCTATCTATCTATC
>JADRCD010147030.1:0-15414 GCA_019843815.1 Montemys delectorum | reverse complement strand
TTCCTTCCTTCCTTCCTTCCTTCCTTCTTTCTTTCCTTCTTTCTTTCTTTTCATTTTTTAGGTTCATTTATTTATTTTATGTATCTGAGTACACTGTAGCTGTACAGATGGCCGTGAGCCATCATGTGGTTGCTGGGAATTGAACTCAGGACCTCTGCTTGCTCCGACCCTGCTCATTCCAGCCCCAAGATTTATTTATTACTCTATGTAAGTACCTTGTAGTTGTCTTCAGACACACCAGAAGAGGGCATCAGATCTCATTTCGGATGGTTGTGAGCCACCATATGGTTGCTGGGATTTGAACTCAGGACCTTCAGAAGAGCAGTCAGTGCTCTTATCTGCTGAGCCATCTCGCCAGCCCGACAGGACATTTTCTAAGTGCTTGAGAACAGCAAGTCTTCTAGGCTTCTGGATGCTGCCTGTGCTAGAACATCCATTTCTCCTCTTGCAGCCAGGCATATGTGGCTCTGCCAAGCCTTCCCTTCTTGTTGTGCTGACCCTCCAGGGGAGCCTGAAGGCAGAGTTTGGGGCCTTCCCAAGAATGTACCTCACTCTGGATGTGCCCATATCCCGGTGCACTTGGGTCACCTTCTAGATATCTTGGGAAACGTGGAAGCTTTCCAAAGCTTCAACTTGCCCTTTAAGGTTTTGGCTAGCAAATTTTTGCCTCACTGCCTACTCACTTAGGAAGCTGTAATTTTAAAATTGTTTAAAATCACATTTATTTATTCGTTTGTTTGTTTATTTATAAGCATGTATATGTGTGGGCATATGCCATGTTATACATCTAAATGTTAGAGGACAACTTGCAGGAGTGGATTCTCTCTCTCTTCTCTCTCTCTCTCTCTCTCTCTCTCTCTCTCTGTATGTGTGTGTGTGTGTGTGAACTTGTGCACATAGAATACAGGTGTGTCTGTAGAGGTTTAAAAAAAACCAAAACAACCACCAGTTCTCTTCTCCTACCACATGGGGCCTGGAGATTGAAATCAAGATTCTGGCTTTACAGCAATTGACTTCACCCCTGAGCCCTCTTGCCAGCTTTGACATCTGGCCCTTTTCGTGAATCAGTGCAACCAGATTGCTGTGAGGTTTCTTTCAGTGGCACCAGCCATCTTTGGAGGTTCCCATGGGTGCCATGTGGAATGTTCAGAGTCCTCCTCACTGTCCTTGCTGCTGCCTTTGTTTACAGTGCTGCTCTTCCTGAGATCTGAGACTCTGAGCATTCTTTTTGTTTTGTTGTCTGAAACAAGCTCACCTTCTGCTGCCTGCCTCAGCCTCCTGAGTACTGGGGTCACAGGCAGGCATCACCACATCCAGCAGGAATTGCAACTTTTTAACCTCTTACTGCCTGCCCCAGAGATCAGTCAGCAGTGCTAATTTAAAAAAAAATTATTCTTCGAGAATTTCATATACATTGGCAATGTGTTTGGATCATAGTCACCCCTCCAAGTCTTCCCAGAACTCCCCACTGCTCCTGCCTACCTTAATCTCTTCTTGGTTTTGTTTTGTTTTGTTTTGTTTTTGTCTTTGTTTTTTGGTCCACTGTGTCTAGTTAGTATTCTCAGTGTATGTGCATGGGAATAGGGCCACCTATAGGAGCATAGCCAGCCTACCAGCACATTCCTCAAGACAACTGACTGTCTCTACTCAAGCAGCCAGCAGCCACCAGTAGCCCCTTTAGCTCCAGTAGCTAGGGGCGGGACCTCGTGAGTTCTCCCCCCTCTGTGATGGATGTTGACTGGCTTAGACTGACACACCACTCAATATGTATACTGAAAGCCTGCAGATGCCAAGCCAGACTATTATACCCAGCAAAACTATCTGTCGAAGCTGAAGGAGAAAGAAGCTTTCCATGACAAGAGCAGGTTGAAGGAATGACCAGCAAACCAGCCCTGCAAAGAGTACTGGGAGGAAATACTTGAGACTTGAGGAGGAAGGGCATAGCTGGGAGGCAGCAGGAAGAAACAACAAGGTTAGGCCAGTGATTAAGTAAAGAAATCAAATGCTTAAATAATCTTTATTCTGCCCTCTTGTTCTTTGGACATGCTGAAAACAGTCTAAACATGACTCAGTGTTCCCCTTAAGAATGGTCAGAAAGGGGCAAACAGCAGGTCAGCCGTGTTTACATGATGCAGATGGTGTAATCTGCTCGCTTTCCACTTACAGGGATTTAATGAACAAAATGGCGATTTTACCAGAATGGCATAGTTTGTACCCTAACGCCCGGAAGCTGCCATGTTCCCGTCCCCACTCCTCACCGTGCAGATCGCAAAGAACTGGCTTCCAAGATTTACGCAGACCATCTTCATCAAGTGAGTACTCAGAAGTGATTACAACACCATCTACAGATACCACTCACTGTCCGCCATTAGCTCAGTTGAGAGCATGCACAAGTCGAGTTCCCATGCCCTCCTGATATCCCATATGGGGGGGGGTGCAATGTAGACATGGTCCCTCAAGCCACGTTCCTCAAAGTCATGTGTACTTTTTAAGTGGATGGATAGGATTCCAGCTCGGGGCATGTGATCCTGAAATCTGTCAGCTTAATGGTTGTGTTACTCAGTAAATGATAGTTGTACACATTTGAGCAGGCCTGTCTCCCAATATCTTAGATTTGAAGAAGAGTTGAACAGAAAGTACCAGATGTTCCCAGGTAATCTTTGCCTCAGCCATCTAGGTTTCTCATTACTTAACCTTCTAATTTCATAGTTTTGAGATTTATATCTAGATCGTGTTTGTGTTTTTATGGAGGGTTAAAGGTCTACATCTAGATTTTTTTTTTCCTGAGACAGGGTTTCTCTGTATAGCCCTGGATGTTCTGGAACTCACTCTGTGGACCAGGCTGGCCTCGAACTCAGAAATCTGCTTGGGAGCCCCTGCCTCCCAAGTGCTGGGATTAAAGGCATGCACGACCACTGCCTGGCTTCTACATCTAGATTTTTCTTCTCCTCCTCTTCTTCCTCCTCCTTTTTTGTGGAGCCTGGGCTAGCCTCCAACTTACAATGTAGTCATAGATGGCCCTAAATTTTTGATCCTCCTGTAACCACTTCCCAAGCTTAAGGCTTGTAGGTGTGTGCTCCATGCCCAATTTCTGTAGTTCCTGGGATGGAACCTAGGGCCTCATGCATGTTAGGCAAATTCTTTACCCACAGAGTGGCCCCCCCAAGCCCTAGACTTACTTCACACTGGATGCCCATTAGCTAAAACTCTCTGTTCCTTGTTGTCTTTTACTAGCTGAGTCACCTGTCTATCGTATGCCTTGTAGAAGTTTGTTACCTCCCTCCCCCCATGTGGCTGCTTCTGAAATTGGGAATTATGAGAAAGTGGCTGCAAATATATATTTGCGGAGTAGTTTTTGTGGGGATGCAAGTCTCTAAGCCATTCAAATTCTTCATTTCGTTTTAAAAGGCAACAAAATTTCACTTAATGTTTTCCCAAGTTACATACCTTTAGATCTTTACTCATGTCCTCCTTAATACACTCGTTACTTCTGAGTGGTCTTTGGAGGGCTGCTTTGGGGTGAGCATCCTTGACAGGTGCTGAGCACAGAGTTGAGCCGATGAAAGGCCAGCCCTGCAGGAATGCAACCAGAGAGCAGGAAAGTGAAGCAGAGACTGAAGCGCACACACTGCAGTGGGCTCAGGCTTGAAACCCAAAAGATGCAGGATGGAGTGGGGGCCATTGTGAAGGAGAAGTGGGCATGCCCCGTGAGCACACACAGGTACTAATCACACTGGACACATGCTTGGTACTAGGTGAAAGGCTTCACTCCAACGCACCTATGTGTCTACTAGCCTGGATTTCTGATAGCCATAGCTTATCTTAACATGGGGTCTGTTGTTAAGGAGGAAGAGTGGTTTCCAATGAAAACAGTAACGCAGTAAAGTGTAGGCCCACCAGAGCTCTTAGCTCTGTGTCTATGAAACAGTACAGATGGAGGTCTTAGTGCACTTGACAAACCTACAGAGCAAATAGACTTGTGTAGAGGGGCTACTGAGTCAGGCATCCATCTCTCAAAGTCCTCAAACACTACAAAAGAGCCCGCTAGAAGCTGGCACATGTGTACTTCCCCAAAAGAATACAGTAGGCATTTGTTTATAAGTTTCTCAACAAAATATTACCTTGTAAGATCTTGTCCATTAGCAGGAGTAATTACATGTAAGTTTCAATTGCACTTTTTAAGTGTGTATATGCGTCCAGTAACATACTCAGATGTTATGCACTACAGGTGTATATACCATAGTATGTGCGTGTGACAACCGTGCGTGGTAGGTCTCAATGCCTGCTTTAGTTTCGCTCGGCCCCTTCCCATCCACTGCTTCATAGGCCGGATGGCTGGGCTGCAAGCAGCTGAGTACTATGTCTCTAAGACCTGTCTTAGTGTCATGGGCATGCTGGCATTATAGGTACCCACCCCTGCCTTTGCTTTACGTGAAGGTTTTGGAAGCCAGACTCAAGTTATGTTTGCAGAGCAAGCTTTACCCTCTGAGCCATCTCTTAAGCCCCTTATTGACATTTGTTCAGTAGTGGTTGACATTCTCCTTCTCAGCTCTCGATGCTGCACCATCCATTGCCTGTTCCCATACAGCAGGTTGATCTTTATCCCTAGCGGGCATCCTTGTGCTTCCCATACAGCTGCAACCCTTGGCCCACCTTTACCTCAACTGTGCTACTTCTATGTCATTTACTTCTCATATTTGCCAGGTATATTTTTAAACTTTTATTGATGTGTTTTATCGTTTTGAAAGTTATTTCCTGGGCTGGAGAAATGGGTCAATTGTTAAGAGCACTGGTTACTCTTGCTGAGGGCCTGAGTTTGGTTCCCAGCACCCATTCGGCAGCTCGTAACCATGGTAACAACAGGGGATATGATCCCTTCTTCTGACTGTCAGGGGCACCAGCCACTGATACAGTGCACATACATGTACACAGGCAAACACCCAAATATTTATTTATAATATATATAATTATTATATATACATATATTATATAAATAAAGAGAATGTATTTACTTATAAATAGATAAATGTAAATTCTTTTTTATAGTTATGTCTACAGAGAGAGAAGGCTGTGCAGTCAGCAAAGTACCTTCCAAACAAGTAGGATTGAGTCTGATTCCCAGAACCCAAGTGAAAAATTCAGACATGGTGCCATTTACCAGCAGTCTCAGACAAGCAGATCCCTAGACCTCAATACCAGCCAGCCAGCCTTGTTCACTGGGTGAGCTCCAGGCCAAGGATGAGACCCCGTTAGTACCCTAGTATGTGTGCACTCTTCTCACACTCCCATATATACACACACCTTCTCACACTCCCATACACACATACACACACATACCTTCCCACACTCCCAAACACACACATACACACACACACCTTCCCACACTCCCATACACACACATACACACACCCCTTCCCATACTCACACACACACACACACCTTCCCACACTCCCATACACACACATCTTCCCACACTCCCATACACGCCCACATACCCACACATGCCCACACACACACCTTCCAACACTCCCCCCACCTTCCCACACTCTGATACACACACACACACACACACACACACACATACACACACACACCTTCCCACACTCCCATACACACACATACTTGCATTCACACATATATACACACACATGCGAACTGGCACACACACATGCACACTGACACATACATGTACACTCACACACACACACACGCTCACACATGCATACTTGCACACACACACACATTCACACACACACACACTCACACACACATGCACACATACACACATTATGTATGCTCCCAGTGGGCAGCAGCAGCTGCTCAGTGCTCTGAGGTCATGAGGCATGTGGATTTGGAGATGCAGTTGTGTAACTTGTACAAGCAGACAATAGTAAATAAATACAATTGCTATGATATGCTCTTTTTCTTTCTAAAGGAGTTCTGCCTGGGGCTGGAGCACTGGGTCAGCTGTAAAGAGCATCTGCTGTTCTTGCCGAGGGCCTGAGTTCTATTTCCAGCACCCACATCAAGTAGCTCTTAGCGGCTGTAATTCCAGCCCCCCCGGGAATCTGACGCCTTCTTTTGGCCTCATGGGCCCTGCTTTCAGGTGGCACGCAAACAGGTGCACATATGAATAAATAAATAATATGGAGAGAGTAGCAAGCTCGAACATCTTTATCTTTGTATTTCAACCTCACACTTACTGGTTCTTATGTTGCATGGAGTCTGCTACTAAGCCAGGGGCATGAGCTGACAGCTGGGTCTCCAGGGGCCAAGCCTGCCTCACAGCCCTGCTGAGTTTGAGTGGCAGGGTAGGACCTCCAGACTCCTTGGTTTTCCAGCTTCACTGATGGCATCCACAGGTGGAGGGCTAGTGACTCCATTGCCTTGCCTTAAACCTGCAGCAGGCCCTGGGCAAAGACTCCATGTGTTCTGTAGGGATTTGCCTTGCCTCTTCACGCTGTAGCCAGCCTTGGGAGAACAGCTGTCTTGGCTGTAGACCTCACGAGGATCTAGGTATTGTTACATAGCTCTCTGCACTGCCCGGCTTGCTCCTCATATGCACTTGACCCAGGGTCTGGGGTGACAGTTTGTCTGCCACCACACATGCCTCCTGTGTGTCTGGTTGTTTCCTTGTCATCCTGTCTCTGCCGTGTCTGCCCCTCCTCCCTGGAGAGAGAGAAAGCACTGTCCTTCTGGGCTGCCCAGGACTGGTATTAAGTTTCTGTTGTATCTTCAGGTCTTGGCTTGGTTTGAAACTGTAGAGATTTTTAACTCATCTTGCTTGGTCTCATGGTAGACGTAGAGTGGCGGTCTGCTATAAATTCTCTAGCCCTTAAATGAACTCTGGAAAGCTTGTCCAGTTGCCCTCCAGGAAGATGGCATTGATTGGTTCTCCCAGCAGCAGTTGAGGAGGTTTGGATCTGGCTTTTAGTTTTAGTCAGAGGGGCTGTATCAGGCCTGTGTCTGAGGAGCTGCATCAGGCCTGTGTCTGAGGGCTGCATCAGGCCTGTCTGAGGAGTTGTGTCAGGCCTGTGTCTGAGGAGCTGCACTGGGCCTGTGTATGAGGGGCTGCGCCAAGCAGTGTCTAAGGGACTGCATCAGGCCTGTGTCTTGCTTGCATCTGAGGGCTGTACTGGGCTCATATCTGAAGGCCTGCATTGGTCTTGTGAAACCAGAAGCTGCTTTCAAGTACTTCCACAGTTTCTGGCTGATACTGTCTGCTGCCTCTAAATCACCATTCTGAGCTTCAAGTTGGGGTTTCTTGGAAAGCAATTAAAAAGTACACAAAAAGTCTGGGAAAAGGTCTCAGGGTGGAGGCATCCGCTGCCAAGAGGGTCCCCTGTGACACCTGGCAGCCCCAGGAAGAGCTGTGCACTCTAGCTGAGTTGTACCACACAGCTCCTCTGTGGGAGTCTCAGGTGTTGGAAGAGGAAATGGGAGAGTGGAGAGCCCCTGCCTTGCTGAGCACCCTCAGGGATCTGATGAGAGGTTCTGGAGGGTTCCTTTGCCTTCAGACGCTGTGTTTGGTCCTCTTCCCACTGCCCCTCCCTGACTCCATGTTCTGAGATGTCACGTGTGTAACCTGTTCTATACTGATTTCTCCACTAGGTTCCAGGTTACATGTCCGCTGTCTGGCTGGCTTTCTGTTTGCACCTTGGCTGCAGACAGAAACCTTACACATGCTCCACAGAGCCCTTTGCCCTAGTATTCAGCCAGTAACACAATTGCTGTAGGCCCCCACGTCAAGCGTGGAGGCAGGGTCCTGATCTGCTTCTCAAGTCTCTGCTGATCCCTGAGCCACACTGTCTGCAAGACCTGGTCAGTGCAAAGCCAGCACACTTTGACTCGGTTTGTCAGTCTGTGTGTCCACATTCAGGATGGTACCAGGATCAAGCCACGCCCATTTCTTCATGGTCCAGAGGCATGGCATCTTCTCCAGCCTCCTTCCCTGGTGTCTTGTTCCTTCAGTCCAGTCTCTGTAGTGGCTGGAATGGTGAATTACTGATGCTTCTCTGGTGATCCCTGGGCCTGCCTGCTTCCCCCACTGCTACCCTGGCCTCTTTGTTCTCTCAGACAGACGCAGGTTGCTCCCACACATAGCTCTTCCAAGGCCACTCCGGTCTATGTTTAGAATGTCGTCACCTCTGCTTGCTAGCTAGCTAGGTTCATTTCCAACATTCTGGTCTTGGCTCCCAAACTCCCTGAGGAGGGATCCTGGACCACCTGTCTGGTTAGACCAGCCCACGGTGGCACCATCCCACACTCTGCTGATCTCTTGCCATCCTTGCTGCGTTCACCACCATCTGTCACCACCCTGTGACATACTGGCTGCCTGCCCTGGTCTGTCTTGTCCCGTCCAGATGGTAGGCTGGACCTGCTTGCCCAGTGTGGTGTTCTTGGCACCAGGAACTGAGTTGATAGTGATAGGTGCCCTGCTAGTAGCTCTGGAATGGTGAATCCCACTTCTAGCACAGTAGGGGTTCTCTAGATACCCCTTATTTCCTTGCCCCCCCAACTCTAAGCTTCCTGTGCTGCAGGCTTCTGGCTCCCACATGACTTGCCCCACCCCAGCCTCTTTGGTCTCCATATTATAAATTCACCTGTCAAGAGGGTGTGCACACTTAGACACTCCACACTGAACTCAGGAGTTCTCTCTTTACCCTTGGCCTCCTCTGCCCCAGGGGACAGAGGGTTGCAGGGGTCAAGCCTTACACACAGTGTATTGAAAGAACAACAGTCGCATATTTCTTGCAACGTGCTGCTGGCCTCAGGGACAGGTGCAGCAGATGCCCTAAACAAACCGGGAGTTAGAGTTAGGGAGAAAACCGTGCCCATTCTTGCTGGGAGGAGGGACATTATGAATGTAATGGTTATTTTAATTGTTAGCCTTGGGGGAGGGGCTTCATGAGGAGTTGTCTGGATTGGATCGGCCTGTGGGCATGCCTGGGAGGGATTTTCATTATTAGGCTACTTGAAGTAGGAAGATCACCCCGAATGTGAGCAGAACTGTTTCATGGGCTGCATGGAAAGGGGAGCGCGAGCTGAGCACGGCATAAGGCATCAGTCCATTGCTGCCTGCCCTTGATTAAGGATGAGATATGATCATGGCTTCAAGTTCCTGCTGCCTTGACTTCTCTGGGTGATAGACTGTACCCTGGGACAGAGATAGACTGTACCCTAGGACAGAGATAGACTGTAACCTGGGATGGAGATACACTATAACCCAGGACAGAGATAGACTGTAACACAGAGATAGACTGTAACCCAGGACAGTGATATATTGTAACCCAGGACAGAGATAGACTGTACCCCAGGACAGAGATACACTGTAACCTGGGAGGGAGATAGACTATACCCTGGGACAGAGATAGACTGTAACCCAGGACAGAGATAGACTGTAACCCAGGACAGAGATAGACTATAACCTAGTAGGGAGATAGACTATACCCTGGGACAGAAGTAGACTGTACCCTGGGATAGAGATAGGCTGTAACCTGGGAGAGAGATAGGCTGTAACCTGGGAAAGAGATAGACTGCAACCTGGGAGGGAGATAGACTGCAACCTGGGACTGAGGTAGACTGTAACCTGGGACAGAGAGAGAGACTGTACCCTGGGACAGAGTTAGACTATACCCTGGGATGGAGATAGACTGTAAGTTGGGATGGAGCGACAAATATGTCCTTTTGCCCAGAGAGGGGAGGACTCACCATGGCCACCTTGGAAACTTTCATCTACTGAATGATTTGTTGTTCTCTGAGTGGAGGCAATTTGTCAGGCTTTATGGGCCTCACTGTTTTTTCCATTTCCCATGACTCATCAAATCAAACATTCCATGGCCTTTGCTTTTTAAAAATTCCTGAATTTACTCTTATTTTCTGTTCTGTGAGCTTCACTTTGGATAGAGCCCCATAAGCATGTTCCTGAGCAGCTGGCATTGCTGAACCTGTTTTACAACCGGCCTCCACCTCTGCCCTTCCTACACCCTCCCCTTCCTCCTCCCCTGCCCTTCCTCCTCCACGTGGCAGGTAACAGAGGGAAGTGGAGGAAGGACATTGGGTTCTGTCATTTTATTGATAGAAACGTCATGGTGACATCTCATAACCAGAACATGAGGCCCCAGGTCTGGACCATCCCTGGTTCTTGGCTGTGCTGCCTTGATTGGACTCCTCTTGTTTGTTCCCATAGCCCCAAGCCCCAGTCCCTTCCTCCCTGCTGCTCCTCCTCAGGGACATCCAGTTGCAGCTGTGTGGTGTCACTGTGAGCATAGTACCTGGCAGAAGCAACTTAAAGGAGAAAGATCTCGGACTCTCATGGTGGAACAGCTCAGTTCACCTGAGTGTTTGGTGGAAGTTGTTTGCAAAGTAGCAGACCAGAAAGCCAGGCGAGGGGTGAGGGGAGGAAGAGGGAGAAGGATCACACCAGGGGCTGGATATAACCTCCAAAGTCCCCTCCCCAGTGATCTGTTTATAACAGGCGACAAGCAGGTTCTACCTCTGAAAGGCCCCACAGCCTCTCTGAACAGCACCGCCTCTTTCTTCTAGAAAGCAAGCACATCACCCCAAAGCAGCCACCTTATCTCTAGGTCTTCATCGGCCTGAGGTTCTCTAAGCTTGTCTTTGTGCCTTTCTCGTCTCCCGCTATCTTCCTGGAGGAGACTCTGGGCACTGAGAATGAGCAGTATCTCCTATCTCCCCAGTCTCCCCAGCAGGGGTTTGTATAGCCCTGGGCTGTGACAAAGTGAGTCCAGGACTTGCCCATGGCCTAACCTTGGGAGGTGAGAGCGGGGCAGATGTCCACCATGGCACGACTGGGGAGCCCACGCTATTTCCCTGTACCATCTTTGACCAAAGATGACTCAGAGAGCTTACATCATGACCCAAGAGAGCCCTGGAGATATGCACATCACCAAGGTGTTCTCTGAGTCCCTGGTCTGGCCTAGGCCACCTGGGGTGAAACCCTTTACTCTCCTCAGGGCTGATAAGAAATGCATATTCTAAGGAAGTAGCTAGATGCAGGGCTTCCTGGCTACCCTTATGAGTATGAAAGACAAGGCCTTAATGAAGCCTTTGCTAAACACTGGAATCTGCTTTGTGAGAAAAAGCCTATGCAATAACCATGAGGAGTGTGCCAGGCTGCTGTTCTTAGTCTTTCAGCCAGCTACAGAGTATCAAATAGAGCATTCAGGGCCTACACACTGGACCTTATGGGTGCTCTGGACTCTGAATTACTATATTTCTTTCCACAATCCCTGTCTGGGATTGAAGTCATGGATGTCTATAACCTATTACCTCTCATCGGTGACATGAAGATTTCTGAGGCCTGAAGCATCAGTTGGGACTCTCCGTCCCCAGGATGTTGAAGCTCCTGCCACCTATACAGAGAGTGCATGATGAATATCTTCATGCTGCCTCTCCACAGCCAGGCTGTTCACATCTCCAGCCTCGGGAAGGAGAAGGATCTCAGCCAGTCAAAGATTTCCGTGCAAGAAACTGTCAAGTTCATGTAAGGAGGATAGGATACTGTGAAGATTGATTTGAGGGCCTCAAGGAGATGGCTCAGTGGATAAGGTGCTTGCCAGGCAAACCTGAGAATTTGAGTCAGGGTCCCCTGCACCGACCATAATGGTGGTATAATCTTGGTGCTGGGGAGGTAGAGGTAGGAGGATCCCTGGGATTTGCTGGCCCATTAGGTCTAGGTTTGGTGAGAGGCCTTGTTTCAAAAATAAAGTAGAAGCTGGGCGGTGGTGGTGCATGCCTTTAATCCCAGCACTTGGGAGGCAGAGGCAGGTGGATTTCTGAGTTCGAGGCCAGCCTGGTCTACAGAGTGAGTTCCAGGACAGCCAGGGCTACACAGAGAAACCCTGTCTCAAAAAACCAAAACCAAAACCAACCAACCAACCAACCAAAAACCAAAAAAAAAAACAAACCCCAAAACTCCCAAAATAAAGAGATTCAGGAAGACAGAGAGAGAAACTCAGTGAAGACATTGAGGTGGTTCAGAAGGTAAAGGCATTTATTTTACTGTCAATCTTGATAACCTGAGTTTGATACCCAGGCTCCACAAGGTAGAAAGAGAGAACCCCCCTTCCAAGCTGTCCTCTGACCTCCACATGCGTGCTTGGACACTCCAGAACCCACATACCTACACATACATGCACACAGAAAATTGTAAGAAGAAAGATCGGCTTATGAGATCCATCTCTTCCATCACTCAAGCTGTCTTCCCATATCCCATGTCCTTGTAAAAGCAGAGTCACCTTCACCTCCTTCTCTTATGGATATGACCCCGAGCTAACCAGATTCCTGAGGTGGGAACTGATTTTCCTTGTTTGAGGCATTGAGTAGACATGTGAATAGGAAGCCCTCCTGGGCTCTGCAGCCTGCGTTGGCTGCATCTGTGTCTTGGTTTAAGTGCACTCACTGGGTGTCTCTTTCTCATTCACAGCCACTGTTATTGCCAATCCAGTTCTGTCCTTCTTAGACATTGAACGGATTTTATCTCAAAAGATTTCTAGCAAAAAGGATGAAATAAAAAAGGTCTTCCAGGTACTCGACCAGAACCACAGCCAGACGGTGACTAAGGGGGAGCTGAAGCGCACCATCACGGCTTTCCTCATGCCGCTCACCAAAGATCAGTTCCAGGACTTGCTGACCCAGGTAGGATGAGCGATACTCCGTATGGACTGTTCTGGAAAAGCCAGGGGAGCTGGCAGAGGAGCGTGTGACCTGCTCTGTCTTCTCCTCACTGCCTTGCATGAGCAACTGGAGCTTTGTTCATAATTCACTTGAGTTCTGGTCAATTTGGATGGCGTGATCAGCATCTGGGTGCTCATAGTTAGCACATAATTGTATGCTTGTCATTTTTTCCTTTAAAAACTCCTATATACAAGTATTTGGTCAGTTTATATGTATTAAGATTGGTTTGTTTACTTTAAAAAAAATTTTTTTTTTTTTGAGACAGGGTCTCACTTTGTACCCCTGGCTGTTCTGGAACTCACCATGTAGACCAGGATGCCTTCAAACTCACAGAGATCCTCCTGCCTCTGCCTCTCAAGTGCTGAGATTAATGGCATGCACCTTCAGAACCAGGTTAAATATTTTTTAGATTATGTGTTTGAGTGCGGGTGTGTGTGTGTATATATGTGTGGTGTATATGTATATTGGGGCAGTACCTGCAGAGGTCAGAAGAGAGCATAAGATTCCCTGGAGCTGCAATTACAGGTGGTTATGAGCCACCCAATACAAGTACTAGAAACAAAATTGGGGTTCTCTGCAGGAGCCATATACTTTGGTAACTCCCGAACCCCTCAATTTGTATTTTAGAACCTAAGGTTTCAGCCCTTGTTCTCATATCAAACCTTATGATGCTTCCCGTGTAGTCTGGTAGTCAGGCATTCTGAGTTCAGCTGCTAGGTGGGGATGTGGGGACCTTCGGTGCTGGGTAGGTGCTTTGGAGGGTCCAGCGGTTGCTGTGCAAACAAGAGAATCTGAGTCTGGGTCCCCAGAGCCACATATAAACTGGCATGGTACCATACATCTGTAGCCAGGGCTGGGAATGGGGGGAGGGGTAGGGATAGGCAGATCTAGAGGCTCTCTAGCCAGCCAGTGATAGAGGAGGCCTCTGCATGCGTGTGCACATGTGCACACGTGTACGCACATATACACAACATTCACACAAATGCATACACACAATAAATAAATACAATTTTAAAAATGAAAGAAGTGAGTAGGTTAAGGAGCATCTACTATGTGCAGTAGTGGTGCTAGACATGGGCTGGGGGTGGGGCACATACGGAGGCCAGACTCCTCCCTCGAGGGGCTCATAGCTGAGGAGACATGGAGTTTAGTAAGGCTTGGGACAGTGGTCCTTACAGGGAGCCTGCTGTCCGTTACTGAGGTTGGGACGCCAAGAAGTCTGTCTGGGGGGGACTTTTAACTTCTCTGCTGTTGAGTTGGGGGCAGATGTTAGTGAAATGATAGAGAAAGGAAGGTTGTTATGCACAGGTAGAGGGGACAGTGTGTACTCTCCCAGACTGTAGGAGTCAGGGATAGTGTGCAGCTGGGAGGGTGCCAGGGCCCGGAGAGGCATGCGCATGATGAGGGGCCTTGGGCCAATCACTAGTGTGCCCCAACTAGGATAGTGGAAAGAGGAAAAAATTTCTGCTTCAAGCTCTCAGGGCCTTAAAGGAAAGGAAGCGGGTGTTCAACACTAGTAAGTCTGTGAGGATCACAGTACGTGAGTGGAGAAACCAGCCGGGATATCGGGAGCATTCTTTCCAGCTCAAGGACTGAACTTGGGCACGCGTGTGCACACACGTGTAATCACACTTCCTTCCTTCCTAACCATAATCTGGCTTCACGCTATGCTGGGGCTTTTGGCCCCCAGGCCGCTTTGCGTGTGATTAACACAGGGGATGAGGTGCCGTGAACAGGCATTCAGCGGACGGAATGTGCCACCAGGTTCTTGCTTCAGCCCCAGGAGGTCGTCACGTTTGTCCCACTGACTTTTTAAAAAAGTGTGCGATTTAGTGGGGTGTGGTGGAACGCTCTGTAACCCCAACACTAGGGAAACTAAGGCAAGAAGATCTCAAGTTCCAGCTTAGCCTGGGCTACATAGAGAGCTGGAAGCCAGCCTGGGCTATTGAGTGGTATGGCTTTTGTTCCTTCTTGAACAGACCTTATGGTTCTTCCTCGGATCAGTTCTGTCTTTCAGGAAGTAATCAACCATTTTTAGTCAAAGATACCTTTAGTTCTTTCTTCTTTCAGGCATTTGGTATTGCCCCCGTGGCCACCACTGATCTCTGTAATTTTGAGAGTAGATATCAGGCATCTACCAATTCCAGAATCTGCTAGGTTTTCCCTACCCTCCTGGTGTTGCTATTGGTCTGTCATCCTCTGAGGCTGCAACTTTAGACATTGTGTTTGTGTGTTTGTTTTTTTTAAAGGATTTATTTATTTTACATATCCGAGTATACTGTAGCTGATTCAGACGCACCAGAAGAGGGCATCGGATCTCATTACAGATGGTTGTGAGCCACCATGTGGTTGCTGGGAATTGAACCCAGGACCTCTGGAAGAGCAACCAGTGCTCTTAACCGCTGAGCCATCTCTCCAGCACTAGACATTGTGTTTTAACGTCTAGCATTTCCCATGGCTCCTCTTTCTGCTTGTTTAGATTTCCCTCTTCTGTCTGTCTTTCTTTTACTTCCTTAAGCACAGTGGAAAGAGCTGCTCCCAGGTCCTCACCTGGTACACCTAACACGTTGCTCATCTCTGAGCTGCTCTCAGGTCCTTGCCTGGTACACCTAACACGTTGCTCATCTCTGAGCTGCTCCCAAGTCCTCACCTGGTACACCTGACACGTTGCTCATCTCTGAGCTGCTCTCAGGTCCTTGCCTGGTACACCTGACA
>JADRCD010147028.1:2881-18101 GCA_019843815.1 Montemys delectorum | reverse complement strand
GTGACAGGCGAGGACCCATGTGACAGGCGAGGACCCATGTGACAGGCTAGGAGCCATGTGACAGGCGAGGACCCATGTGACAGGCTAGGAGCCCCATGCACGCCTATGACCTCAGCTCTGAGGGAGGCAGGGACAAGAGAATTGCTGGGGCTTGCTGGTTTCCAGCCCAGAAAACAAAGCCTCGGGTTCAGGGAGAGACTCTGCTCAAAGAAATAGGCAGAAGTGCTTGAGGGGAACCATCCTGATGGATGTGAGTTGGTTGTTGTTGAGTATGGAGTTCAGAATGTACTCTGCTCTAGGCCACCCCACATTGTATAGCTTTCCAGCTGACTCCACTTTACTAAGCAAAAGTTAAGCATGTCCCATCACACACAGAGCGATGATTCTTATTCTCACAAATAAATTATAGGTGAAGAGCACATGAGCATGTGGGCATAATAAAATCAGGTCATGAAGCCATGCCTGAGAACATCAAACACAGGAGACCAATGAAGGGCACAAAAGCCTCACCATAATGAGGGGCACAACAGTCAGTGGAACCCCACAAATGAAGGGCATCTGCCCTCCATCCACTGGCTTCCCATCAAGAGATGACAGAAGCCCTGTGTGTCACTTTACTTGGGGCTTCAGTTGAAGACTACCTACAGATTCCCATCACTTGACACAGCCTTCTCAAATTATGTCCACCTGTCCACCCAGCCCTCCAGACACAGCCCTGGACCTTGCCCACTGGTCCTGTGTATTGCTGATGGCTTGCCTCCGCCATGTGGTTCTGCAGCTTGACTCTGCAAGCCTCCAACTGGTCTCCTCCTAGATACGTAACCACCTGTAGTGACTGTCAACCTCTGTATTAGCTGTCTTTGCCCTTAAGATTTCTGCACTCATTTTGTGTGTGTGTGTGTGTGTGTGTGTGTGTGTGTGTGTGTGTGTGTGTAGAGACCAGAGATCAATACCTTCCTCTATCCATCTCTACCTTATTTTGAGACAGGGTTTCTACTGAACCTGGAGCTTACCAATTTGTCTAGATTGGTTTGGCCAGCAAGTCCCAGGATCCTCCTAGCTCTGCTTCCCAGTGCTAGGGTTATAGGCTGGGCCACTGTGCCTGGCTTTCCATGTGCATATGTGTGCGCACACACATGCCCACACAAATACACACACACAAATACACACATGTTTGAAGTGTAATGTTTGACCTGAGAATTAATGCTAGTAATCAAGACTGCAAAAAGAACCCATGATTGTCAGCAGCCATGCTATCCAGAGTAATCTAGATAATGTGGTAAACCACAGAGCAAGGATAACATAGCTTATGAAGTTATCAGTAGCTAATAAATTCTGACACTGACAAGATACAGACCTTTCTCTTCTGTTTCTAATGGAGTGGGCTTATTGGTAGGTTACTTCTGCACTGGTGAAATGAGCCAATGCAAGTCTGATTAGATTAGATTAAAGGCAAGTGTATTGGGAAGCTGCTCTCAGTTGAGTTCACTGGCCCCGAGGATTGAGGCCAGGGGAGTCACCATGGGGTGAGGGGGGTAGGGAAAGAAGAGAGGGAAAGGGTGCACACAGAGAAGAGGAGGAGGAGGGGAAGAGAGCGCACACACATAAAATGCCTGGATTATATAAAGAGAGGTCTCTGGAGAAAGGGCAGCCCAGCCCCAAGGCTGGAAAGTTCAGGGTAGAGGCAGGATATGCCAGATAGAGACTGAAGGATCCTGGGAGAACATGGAGACCAGGTCTGCTTTGATATGTAAAATATATAACTCAGTCCCTTGTCCTGGGGTCTGGAACCAAACACTCATGACCCTCAGTCACTACCAATAGCAATCACTGGTGATTCCTCCTGTGTTTGCGATCACCTCCCAACTGTAGAGAGAATCTCTTAATAAGCATCACCTGTCAATAAAAAAGCTATGGCCAATGAACTGAGGCAGGAAGTAGGAGGTGGGACATCCAGCAGGGATAGAGAGAATTCTGGGAAATAGTCAGAGGCACAGGGATTGGCCAGGAAACACTAAGGAAATAAACGTAAACTAGCAGGTAGCTGAACTCAAGACAGAATAAAAGGGAGATTTGCCCCAGGAACTCTGAGGAGACAGACATAAGACAACGAGGAGGAGAAAGCAGCAACGTAGCTGATCCCAGGTTAGGATAAAAGGGAAAATAAGTTAAAAGCAAGTCAGAGAACAAGTCAAAGCTTATGGCCTATGCATTTATTAATAAATGATTTGTCTCCGAGTTGCCATTCTGGGAGCACTGACTGGGAGGAAAAACTGGATGTATTTTTTACACCCATCAGTGCAAGTCACCTGGGCAAATGAGTTAGACTTGTAGGCTTCTCCACTGTAGTCATCCCTGATAATGAACAAAGGGCAACAGAATACAAAATTTAAGGGTGTTATATTCTTGTTACTATGTTGCATAAAATTACTTTCAGGCACTAGAGAGATGGCTCAGGGGTTAAGAGCACTGGCTGTTCTTCTGAAGGTCCAGAGTTCAATTCCCAGCAACCACATGGTGGCTCACAACCATCTATAATGAAGTCTGATACCCAATTCTGGCATGAAGGTGTACATGCAGATAGAGTACTTATACATAAAATAAATTACAAAATCCTTTCTAAAAATTTTTTAAAATTACTTTCAAACATCAATGACTTAAAAAATGACACCACTTCCTCCCTTCACCCTTGGTTGACAGGATCCCCTGTGAGCTCATGAGCAACCACTCCATCTGCTGCTGAGCTAAATCTCATACCAAACCAAAAGACAGGACTAAACTTTCCAGCAACCAAAACATATGCCCTTGTAAACACTGAAATCTTTATCAAAAGCAGTGTGAGCGACAGTCTAGGGCTGGAAAGACGGTTCAGCCATAGTGAGCACTTGATGTTCTTGCATAAGAGTCAGGTTTGGCTCCCAGCACCCATATGGCAGCTCACAACCATCTTAACTGGTTCTAGATCTTGTACGGTCTCCTGGCCTCCGTGGACTCCAGCTATCACAGCCATAAACTGTTGGTATGTCTAGTTTCTGAGCTAAATGTTAAAATACGACAAAGCAGAAAAGGGCAATATGGACCATAATACTTTGTTTCTGGAAACATACATTCTAGAAAAGATATTTCTCATCTACATCCATATGTCTCAAAATAAAATGTTATGATTAAACAGAGCATAAAAAATGATGAGGCGGGATGGATGGTTCAGTGGTTAAGAGCACTGACTGCTCTTCCAGAGGTCCTGAGTTCAATTCCCAGCATCCACGTGGTGGCTCACAACCATCTGTAATGGAATCAATGCTTTCTTCTGGTGTGTCTGAAGACAGCAACAATGTACTTACATGAAACAAGTCAATCTTTTAAAAAAAAAAAAAAAAAAAAAGATAAAGGACTGGGGATGATTCCTGAAAGGTTAGCAGCACTGGCTGCTCTTGCAGAGAGCCCAGGTTCAATCCAGCACCTACATGAAGCTCACACCATCTATAACTGCACTTCCAGGGGATCTGATGCCCTCTTCTGGCTTCTGCAGACACGAGGCTCACACATGGTGCATAGAGAGAGAGATGACCTTGGAGACAGTGGTGTCATGGAGACAGTGGTGGAGCCCAGCAGGCCAGGCAGCTTGTTTCCATGTATAACGTCAGGATTACATCAGGTTCTTAGTCCTTTTCCAACAAGTTAAGACCTTCAAAGCTTTTTGCCATGATTTAAAACCATATGGTCAGGGTTTGAAGCAGAGCCTTGTTGTTGTCAGCCGTACCCTTGCGTGCCACCTGAGTAACAGGTGCTTGATCTCTACTATCCAGTACTGTGGTCACTAGGTATAGCCAGAGCGACTGAGGACTAGATTTTTATTTTATTTCACTTTTCCATTACGGCACATGACCAGTGACTTCCTCTTAAATTGATCTTTTAAGTCTAGGTTTATAAAGCAATTGTTCCTGGGAAACTGACACAGTGCTCTTTTTAGGAGAAGGATCGTGAGCTGGAAATCAAAAACATCTATACTAATCGAATACTTAAAAATTTACATGATAAGGAAGATTACCCAAAAGGTACGTTTTAGTCTCTTTTGCCCAAAATCTATTTTTAAGTATCTTCACATATTTTCCTAATTTATACATGCAAAATGGTGGGACCTTTAACAGGCACTTGACTGGGCACAGGGATGCATTTTGTGACTGCAGAATAAAATAATGGAGCTGTGATACTGTCACAAAGAACCAGCAATGCTGGGCAGTGGTGGCTCACACCTTTAATCCCAGCACTTGGGAGACAGAGGCAGGTGGATTTCTGAGTTCGAGGCCAGCCTCATCTACAGAGTGAGTTCCAGGACAGCTAGGGCTACACAGAGAAACCCTGTTTCAAAAAAAAAAAAAAAAAGAACCAGCAACGCTCTTGCTCCTGCGGGGCTCAGTCCCTTCTGCCCCACCTCAGGTTGAAAGAGATGCAAAATGATAGCCAAAGGAGCTCCTCTAAGGAGATCTGTAAGCCAGTGTGCAGCTTCTGAATATGAAAATTGTCTGAGGTACATTTTATAATACCTGCCTATGTCAGCCTTCAGGGTCAGTGGATTTAGGCAAATGCTTACAGCCATGTAATCATCACTCTGGTCAAAAGAGCATCTCCCACCCACTCACACCACACCCAAGAAGTTCCCCTCTGGCTGCCCAAGCAGACTTTGACCTCCCTGTACAACAGCGTAGTTCTCTGTAGACTCTGACACATCACTGCTCTGTCCTGGCCACCCGTGTTGAGTGGCTCCAAGCTGTTGCTCCTGTCCTGCATTTTGCCCTATAAGACAGCATGTGCTCATACTCACTGTGCCCCTCCCAGCCACTGGGTCTGCTCAGGTCAGGCACAGCAGGGCCCTCACCTCTAACACAGTAGGAGCAGCCAGGTCTGCTTTCAAAGGCACCGACCCCCAATTTCTTGACCCCCGCTGACTGGATTATAATCCTGAGCAACAGCCCCCAGATTAGACAGTGTGCCTGCCGTGAACATAAGACCGTTTTGGTGGTCATGGCCAATCTCCTCTGGGCCTCTGGGGCTCTGGCATGGTGTGGCAGTGGCTTGGTCTCTCACAACGTTGATAAAACAGCTATGCTGCTTGATCCTAGCACCTACCTGGTTCCCCTTAACACTGTGATCCTCATGACCTCTGGGACCGAGGACAAGACAGATGAAGGAAAGGTAGGAACGAGAACTCTGACCATCTGTTGCCTGTTCAGAATGTTCCTATACAGGGCATCATTTAGTGTCCGCACTTGAAAGCAGTAAAATTTCCGAATACAAAATGTTTTTCACATATAGTCTACCTATTTTACAGTTTCTTCAACAAAATCAGTACAAGCAGACAGGAAAAGTTTGCCATTTGTAAATATGAGACACCAGGAAACCCAAAAGTCAGATGTACCGTTTTGGATAACTAAGGTATGAGAACTCTGAAATCTTGCATTGTCTAAAAAATATCTTAACAAAATAGAGAGTCTGGCTAGGCATGGTGGTGTATATCTTTAATCCCAGCTCTTGGGAGGTAGAGATAGGTGGATCTCTGTGAATTCAAGGCCAGCGTATTCTACAAAGTGAGTTCCAGAATAGCCAGGGCTATTACTGAAGAAACCCAGGAAGGGTGGGGGAGAGTGACTAAAAGCAATTACTCATTGTATACAAAAAACATTGATATTTATTTAAAATTTAATTTAAAATTATCGACAGCTCAAAAATGTGCTTATTACTGTTTTTGTAAATTATAGGGGAAAAGAGGAAAAGGAAACATTGTTCATAAAGAAAAATCAACAGAAATAAACCATGATATTTCTTACTATATGTGTAAACTACCAAAGCAAGAAGAGTCTAAGAGAAAATATGAAGGTAACTGAACAGCTTTAAAGTCTCCTTGCCTCACATGCAATCCCAGCATGGGGTTGGAGACAATGAAGTAAGGGAAGGGCCACAAGTCCAAGGCCCAGTCACCTGGCAAGGTCATGAATTATCTTGGAAGATACAAAGTCATTAGCTCTACAGCCAGGGCTCCTGGGGGCAGACCCAAGACAGGTGAAGATCAGAGAATATTCGAATGGGCTGCTTAGAGCTTCTAAACCTAAGATCACCAAGCCGACTTTCAGCTCTTGGGAGCAGGTCCAAGCCAGATACTTCTGTGGGTGTAAGGAGGTGCTTCAGCCAGCTCAGGCTGCAGCTGCCAGAGCAAAGTCAACCTCCCAGGCCACAGGCAGGGCAGGCCAGATCTCTAGCTGTCCTGGTTAGAGGAGCCTGGTGGAGAAAAGGATGGGGGTGCGCGTGTGGGGTGGTCCTGGTCTGTCGGCTGCAGCCACAGCCACCAGTGTGCCGCTGGGCTCTTCCATCAGTCTTTGCAGGCTCCCTTCCTTCACTGCCTGCATCTCCACTGAATCTTCTGTTTACTAAACCATGTCTTCATTTTTGCACAGCAAACCTCACGGTCTTAAAGAGCATGCCATCTCCTAGAGCTTCCTGGGGACAAGTGGCCACTGAGCAGATCTGTACCTTCCATCTGGAATGTCACCCTTGTACCCAGACAGGTGATTAATCATTTTTATATAGGTAAAAAAACTCTAGGTTATCGATTTCCTTCGGAATCTTGAAAACTGGCCACATTGTTTTTATAGTTCATCATTGCTGACAGGTGAGCTGGGAACATGGCAAGGCTGAGCAGGAGGTGAGGCAGCCAAAATTCCATGCATTTCCTCAGGCCTGACAGGAGCTGAGAGGACCTAGTAGGGCCAAACTCTTGCTGTGAAGTTAACTATCTTGAAATGGAAGCTTTGGCAGTGTCCCCCAAAGGCCACTCACTGTGTGGTGCAGTTTGCTGGAAACCCACCAGATGTGCACCACTTATTTTTAAGCCCATTTGGAAAATTTATTTCTTCATTTAACAAATTCTATTTGAGCATATACTGTGGTGAGGCATTCACATGCACATGTACACGTACATGTATACATACGCACATGTATATGTACATTTATACACACACATGTACTCATGCACTTGTGTGCGTGTGCCACCACCACCACCACTACCACCAGGAACAAATGCAAATTCCTTGAGCTCCTGTTCTAGTGTAGAATTCCGGTAAGGCCACTTGCCTGTAGCTGCCCAGAACCCACAGCAGCATGCTGTGTCTCAGCAGCTGCTTCTCTGACATATTTGCAGTGTTTGAACTAAAGTGTGCCTGCTGCATACACAGCCCTACAACTCTGCTTGTATAGGTTTGTTCTAGAGATGAGAGTCCTGGGCCTAGGAATGTATTTACTTAAATTCTACTAGAAACTGACAAACTGCTGGAAAAGCAAAAAATAAAAATAAAAATAGCCGGGCGGTGGTGGCGCACGCCTTTAATCCCAGCACTTGGGAGGCAGAGGCAGGCGGATTTCTAAGTTCGAGGCCAGCCTGGTCCACAGAGTGAGTTCCAGGACAGCCAGGGTTACACAGAGAAACCCTGTTTCGAAAAACCAAATAAATAAATAAATAAAATAAATTGCCGATTTATATACACCCATCAGTAGGCCATTTCCTCAGCTTCTGACTATTGAAAATAATTGTTTGAATTGATGCTTAACATGTCTTAATGGCCCTGAAGGAAGATTTCCTTAGTATTTTACATGAATAACTTTTTCTTTTTCTAATTCCCACTTATTTGGGATGGTCTAGGAAAGGTTAGCAATGCCCCCTTCTGTGTATTAGTGCGCTGCAGATTTGCTACTTCTGTCGTTTCAGTGGCTGGTCTGGACGTCTTAGGGAGGTGTGTCTTAGGAGGTGTGAAATGGGAATCCACTGAGGTTTTTCTAGTTGGGGCTGGTTGGTTGGTCTTATCGAGCCAGGGTGTTAAACCTGGAATCACACTCTCTGCCCCGAATCCATTCATTTTTTTTGTATGGTGTGTGTAAGTGGAGTGAGCACACTGGTGGAGACCAGGACAGGACACCGTATACCTTTTTCCACTACCTTGGGCCTCATTGCCCAGTGACAGGGCTCTCACTGAGGGAAGCTCTCCCCTTTAGCCCAGCAGCAGTGCTCAGGATCTGCCTGTGCTGGGGGCAGAGTCCTGCACAGCCATGCACCCCTTCAGAAGTTTGTTTTCTAGCAGGAACTCAGGCACTCAGCTTGCACTGCGCCCGAGGATGGGGGTGGGGGTGGGGGTGGAGGAGCCTCCTAAAATCCACTTATTATTTGGGGGCACTCAACACTCCGTCTTTCTAACACAGATTTATCAAAGGAGGTCGAACACCCAAAACCACAAACCTCTCTGGAAACTCCTAGGAGGCCAAAAGAGAAAAAGGAAGACCAAGAAAAGAGAGCCATCCCAGCAGAAGCAGAGCCAACTGCAAAGGGAAGCGAGGTCCCCGAGAACGCAGAGGTTGAGGCCCTGGCCAGGGCTGCCGGCGACAAGAGCGACGCGGGCAATGCGGGCGACGCAGGCGATGCCAGCGATGTCAGCGAGGTGGTCGGGGCGCATGAAATGCCTCGGACTCACGAACTGCCCGGGGCGGACGAGGCGGACGAGTCGGACGAGGTGCACGCTGCAGGCGAGGCTGGCGACGCGGAGCCCGGCCGCGGCCCGAGGAAGACCCCGCGGTCACGGAAGCACTACTCCTTCACCGAGGCCACCGAGAACCTGCACCACGGGCTGCCCACCTCCTGCAGGCAGGTTTCGGGCAGCCCGCACTGCCGCTGCCGCCACGGCATGAGCAAGCACCGCAGCGAGCAGGAGCTTCGACTAGAGCCTGCCGGCTACGAGCCCTCGTTCGGCAAGGGGGCTAGAGCCAGGGCCAGGGCGACGGCGTTCCGTGACAGGAAGAGCAGCCTCATGGAGGAGCTGTTCGGTGCGGGTTTTGCGGGCAGGGCGGGACCCAGCGATGGCGAGGCAGTCAGCAAGTCCCCACAACCCAGGCGCCAGGCCTCTGCAGGTAACGCCTTCGGGGACTCCAGAGCCACCCTGGTGCCGTCGTCCATCCAGGCCTCACCCACCGAAGCCAACAAGAAGACTGTTGTTTAAATGCAGCAGTGACCTGATAGATTCTGGTTCATATACTAGTTATGTGCCTTTAAACTTATTTACCGTGTCTGTTTTAGTACTTGGGTGGACTGTGGGTAATTTGGGTAATTTACACGATTGCTATCTAATAAAAAAAAGCCACTGTACCTTGGTCATATGGTAACATTTTAAATACAAATCTGTATCTTTATTATGAAGGCAGAACGTGCACACCTACTCTTTTTAGGAAGACTGGAGATCTAGGACTCATTTGGTGATTCTTGGCCAGCCTAAGGCGCATAAAATCTGTCAGCAAGACTGCTTGCTGGTCATCACAACTGAGTGCAAGAGGGCCAGCAGACACAAAGGCAGTACAAGGATTCAAGCTTGACCTCGTGAGTCATTGCTGGTGGTCTCTTGCTCAGCTGAGCTGAAAGCATCTAAGTGGTCTGCTTTGTGAGCGCCTCACACCCCCCACCCCTGCCTATATAGACGTCTGTATTTTTTTTTTGTTATTGCTGAGATTTATTATTTCTTTTTCTTACACAATGACCATTTCTCTTAATCTTGTTCTAAAACAACTGCATGTTCAAGCAGGCTGCTCAGGTCTAATTCTAACAGTATTTTGTTGGCACTATAACAGGTCTGTATTCCCAGTCTACACTGTGTAACTTGCCTTCATTTAGCTATTAAAGCAACTTAATGGTTATCTAGAATTCATCGCACTGTCTTCAAATGTTTATGGGCTGGTGTATATTAACACTGTAACAACTGAGATCAAGGGCTGTATGTGGCCCAATGGTATAATGCCTGCTGAGGGATGATGATGGTGATGGAGATGATGGGATATACTGGATATAAGCTACCTACATAACAGCACTCAGTGGGCAGATGCAGGCTGATCTCTCAGTTTGAGTCAGCCTGGTCTTTATGGTGAGTTCCAGGGTAGCCAGGGCTGCACAGTAAGACCCTATCTCAAAAAAAATTTAAAAAAAAATTAAAGATTCTGGTTTTTTAGATGTTTCCCTTTATAAAAAATGTTAAAGGCTTTAAATACATACAGACCAACATTCATAAACATGGACCATCTTGGAGAACCCTAAGAAGCAGGTAACAGTGGAGCTGGGAAACTGCCAAGGCAGGAGGGGACAAAACACGCTTCCCGCAGTACCCAGTCCCTTTTTAACTCAATAAGTTTATTAGCCATTAATAAACAAATTACAATTTGGGGGAGGGGAAACACACTGATATCCCCTACTCAGTGTTACATATAGTTTTACATTATACCTGTGGAAGTGCTGACATCCACGTTACACACATGGGAACACTAACGGTCACTTGTTCTTTCAGGTCAGCTGAAATCACGAGTCCTGTGAGAGGCATCTGGTCTGGGTACTTTCTTCTGATTGCCCTTCCAAGTAACCTTGGAATGCTGACCCAAGCTACCTAAATGATGTGAGCAAAAGCACCATAGCAGACTGTGGCGCAATACAGGAAGAAAGCACACACCCTCCCTGACTCTAAAGGCTGAATGCCTGGAGGGAACCCAAATTCTGCAGCCAACCTCCTCAGGTCCAGAACTAATCTTGTGTAGACCATGAGTTTCCTTCATGGTGAGCATGCTGGAGCTCCATGGGCAGGTCCTCCGGGCAGTGTTGGCTATGCCTCTGCTGTGCTCCATTTATGCCCATTACAAATACAGCCAAGTAACCTCGAAGCTACGTGATCTATCTGCAGCATCTGCTGAGTTTAAATCAATGGACTCTCAAGCCTGCTCTGGTGGTACTTGGCCTACAACCAACCCAAGGGTCGCACCCTGGGTCTGTTCACAGTATAGTCAGAATAACAAAGAGCTACTTAGGAGATCATTAGGAAACACAGGAATATAAATATGATCCTTCAAAACCCAGTGCTATGCCTTTAATCCCAGCAGCTGTGAGGCAGAGACAAGAGGATTCCTGTAAATTCCAGGTCAGCCTGGTCTACATAGTGATTCCAGGACAGCCAGAGCTGTGCAGAGACATGCAGTGTTGGCAGGGGTTTTTCTGTGCTATGGTTCCCCAGAGGCAAATCCCACAGCTTGCAGCCCAGGCAGCAATGGACTGCCCCTGCAGTAAGGCTGGTGGGACAGTCACACTAGCACTGGCAAATACTGTAACTAGGAAAAGTGCTTCAAAAACAGTCTTGGTGTAGCACATACACCTCTAATCCTATCACCCGGGAGACGGAGGCAGTTGATCTCTGTGGGTTTGAGACAAGCCTGGTCTACATAATTTCAGGACAGCCGCAGCTACACTGAGAGACCTTGTCTCAAAAACAAAAAAAAAAAAACAAAAAACAAAAAACAAACCAACCAGACTTGGCAGAATTCTGCCTAGTAACTTCATGAGCCTAAGGAGTCTCAGGTGAACTGGACCAGACCACACCCTGCGTAACCCTATTCCACTCTGCACAGCATAAACACCCAACGCTTTAGAGATAGACTTCACTTGAAATGCTTTAAATAAAAACGTACGTAGTCTTGTGAACACATGGAGGAACCACTATGAAAAATTAACAACCTTAGACATTCGGCGATACTTTTCACACACTTATGTGTGACATTTCACGGGGACAAACACAGCAATATCCACTGGAGTGCGTCACTTTCAGTAACTGAGATAAAAAGGAGGTTTAGTAGTGGCATGAAAAGTGTGGGTTTTTCTAAAATTAAAAAACGACACTATTGGAGTTGTTACAAGTCTGACTTTGCAGCTGGTGACAGACCCAAACCATGCCCAGAACAAGCACCAGCAGATGCCACTTGGTGATTCCCAGTCGGTATGTCTCCGGAGCTATGTCACACAATACAAGAGTGCCATAACTGGTCTTTTCTGGCTCAATGGTGGGTGTAGAAAATCCTGACTTCAAGAAGAATCCCAGGTAATATACAAAAGCAAACATTCCAAAGCATAAAAACCAAGAATGTGTGGACTTGTGTGTACTCCGATGTTCACCCTATCAGAATCCTTTGTAAAGACTTGTAGCTGGCCTTCACCTCAGCTGAAAGGGTGGAGAACGAGAGCCACAACTTTGTTACAGACTAAAATCCAACAGGTGATTCCAATTCCACCTGAAAAGAGAGAAACTCATGTCAGAGGCGCAGCAGCCAAGCCTTTGTTACCATCTACCTACAGGAGGGGATGCCAGTTCCAAGGGGCAGGAAAAGGAGCTCCTTACACAGGGCCAGACAGGGCTGCACTGTGCATCTCCTGCCAGAGACGTCACTGGGTCTATCAACAGGCTGTAAGAACACACTGAACCACTACTTCTATTTCACTTCTCAAAAAAGCACTATAGGGCTGGGGGATGGCGCGATGGGTAAGAGCACTGACTGCTCTTCCAGAGGTCCTGAGTTCTATTCCCAGCAACCACATGGTGGCTCACAACCATCTGTAATGGGATCTGGTGTACTCTTCTAGTGTGTCTGAAGACAGCTACAGTGTATTCATATGCATAAAATAAATAAATCTTTATAAAAAAAATCACTATAAATAAATTCGTGTTTTCTGAGGCCTAAAGTGAAGATATCCCCAACCTCCCTGCCCAGGCTGTAAGACCAACAGCTCAGCAGAGTGCTGCAAAAGGTGGCCTGCTGCTCCTTAGGCCTGAGCCCAACCGTGGAGAAGTGAGAGGGGAGGGGAGGGCAAGACCACAGCACAGCTGAACTATATAGGTCCTTGCAACTGTTCCCTCTCATTGACAGTTTCACTACAGTATAAATACTCCCTACACCATCCACGACTGCCTTGCAGCTGTAGCAATCCACCCTCGTCCTCCTCCCAGGGCTGAGATTACAGGCATAAGCTGCCACGGCCAGCACTGTTACTTCTACTAGCTAAGATCAGGACCCAAGTGTCCTCAGAAGAAAATATAGATGACAAGCAGCTACTGAACTGACCTACAAGTATGGACCCTAATTCATACGCTAAGGTCCTACCCTGGGGACAGTGAGGCTGAGGTCACAGGCAGCCTGAAGAAGCGTACACGGTACAGCCTGACCCCCCACCCACCCAAGGAACCTGGAGAAAGTGCCATTAATGAGCACAAAATGGGTTCTAATGATACTCGCTCTGTGTGTTTAAGCCGCCCACTGTGGTATTTTACTGAGTGGGCTTACAGCGTTGAGGGAAAAGGGATAAAATGTCAGGTCACCTTGACCACTTCAAAACAGACAGCAAGAAAGGCTGGAAGAAACAGAACACAAATTGAAGGTTCATCTGTAACTGAATGGATTTTGTAGAGAGGGTGGTGTCTTTTTTTTTTTTTTTTTTTTTAAATCTAAGTAGCACTGGCTGGATTGAAACTACCTATGCAGACCAAGAGGGAAGGCCTAAAACTCAGAGATCCTCCTGCTAGCCTCCTAAGTGCTAGACTAAAAGTATGCCAACTGGCATGGTTTTTAAAAAATAGTTCCTGCCGGGCAGTGGTGGCGTATGCCTTCAATCCCAGCACTTGGGAGGCAGAGGCAGGCAGATTTCTGAGTTCCAGGCCAGCCTGGTCTAAAGAGTGAGTTCTAGGACAGCCAGGGCTACACAGAGAAACCCTGTCTCAAAAAAACAAAAACAAAAACAAAAATAATAGTTTCTGTGTTGCCAGAGCATGGAGGAACATGCCTTTAATCCCAGCACTGGGAAGGTAGAAGAAGGCAAATGTCTGTGAACTTGAGACTAGCCTGGTCTACAAATCTAGTTCCAAGACAGTCAGGGCCACACAGTGAGACTCTGTCTAAAGAACACTCAATCTGAAAAAGTATTCCTACGTGTCTGCTCATTCTTCAGTGACATGAACAACCTTTAGCGTCCAAAGGACCTTTCAACACTCAAAGGCAACAGCCAAGAGCAGCCAGCCACTCAGAGAGGGGGCCACGGGGAGTCTGCGTCCTGGGGATGGATGGAGCTCTGCCCCTGGTTAGTCCAGTCTCCAGACCACAGAGGGCTGGGACAGGAGGTGTGGCTTGCTGAGGGGACAGTGAGGGTGAAGTCAGGTCATCTAGTCTCCCACCACCATCGTATTTCCAGAACACAATTACCTGCTACTCGAGTAGGAAAGGCTACCAGGCGGTCTAGCGGGGTGATCCACTTGCTGGGCACCACAGCCACAGGGACAGAGTAGTACTTCCAGATGAGTGAGATCATCAGCGCTGCCTGCAAGAAGCTTGCAGTGAGTGGAGGCCTCACAGCTCAACCAGTCCTTGCAGTGAAAACACTCAAGTGCGCACACACACAACTCCAGACAAAAACGTCACACGCTGGTGACAGGGGAGTGGGCCTTCTTGTGGGAACTGGCATTTTCCTGTTTTAACTTTAAGTGAGCTTGGTCTACCCCACAGTCCCTGAGTATAAAAGCAGCTAGGACCCCACAACCCCTGTCACCCATTCAATCAGCTCCAAGCTGGTGAAAACTAATGTTTCACTCCTTGTCCTTTCCCAGAACCACCGTCTGTGGGCCTGAACATTCTGCTGAAGTGCTCAGACTCAAGAAGGCAGGAGTCTCTGCAGGTAACCTAAGGAGCATCCAGAGGCAGAGAGCACAACCCTGCGGGGAAATAAGAATGCCAGGCTCGAGTGATGAGAAAAGGGGGAGAGCGGAGAGCAAGAGACATGGCTGACTCTGTTGAGTACTGCCTGCTCTTCCAGAAGACCCAGGTTCAATTCCCAGCACCCACCCGGTGACTCACATCTAACTCTAACTCCAGTCCCAGGGAATCTAATATCCTCTTCTGATCCCTAAGGATACCAGGCACATACATGGTGTACAAACATTTATGCAAGCAAAACACCCATACACAGAAATCAACAAATTTAAAAAGGAAAGGAAAGACAAGTGTCAAGTCAGTACACACTTTTAATCCCAGCACTGGGGAGGTAGAAGCAAGCTGATCTCTGTGAGGTTGAGGCCAGCCTGGTCTACACAAAGAAACCTTGTCTTTAGAAGAAAAGAAAAGAAGGGAGCTGGTGAGATGGTTCAGTGGGTAAGAGCACTGACAGCTCTTCCAAAGATCATGAGTTCAAATCCCAGCAACCACATGGTGGCTCGCACCCATCCGTAATGAGATCTGATGCCCTTTTCTGGTGTGTCTGAAGACAGCAACAGTATACTCACATATAAGAAAGAAAAGAAGGAAGGAAGGAAGGAAGGAAGGAAGGAAGGAAGGAAGGAAGGAA
>JADRCD010147026.1:0-18437 GCA_019843815.1 Montemys delectorum | reverse complement strand
CACACACACACACACACACACACACACACACACACATATACACACACATACTTCCTGAAACACCTGAGAACCAGGTACACGCCATGGCCCATGAGCCTGGAATTCTTCAGTGCCCATTCCCATTATCTAAAGAATGAGGTATTCTCTTACAAAACCATGTTCCATGGATTAACTTCAGTAAACTCAACCTTGATGGAATTTTATAAAATCTACTGTCTAGTTCCAACACTGTAAGGTCAGAGTTTTGTAAGTTCTCTTTCATATATATACACATATATATACATATATATGTATGTATGTAAATATATGTATGAAAGATGTATACATACATACATATACACACACACACACACACACACACACATATGAGAATCTCAACTACATTAAACTGGACCTACCTCGTAGCTCACACTTGTAATCTCAACACTTGGGAGGCTGAGGCACATGGAGAATTTGAGACCAGCGTAGATTGCATAGCAAGACTCTGTCTCAAAAAACTAAAAAATAAAAATATAACTACTGTATAATAAAGGATCATAAAGATTTAAAAATCCCCAGCTTATGGCTAAATTAAGACATGCACATGCTTAGATGTGCCCTATGTAGTTTCATGATTCTTTTCCTGCTGTAAAAATGACATGAGAGTCCAGTGTCTACCATGCAACTGGAAGCTTGACTCCCCAGTGTTTAAACAATGGAGAACACCATGGAAAGGCGGCCTTGGGGATGGTTTGCTGGAAGGAATCTGCCAGGCCCATAGCAAGTTAGTCTATACCTCTAACAGTTATCCATGGAACATCCTCTAGGCTAGACACCAAAAGCACAAATATAGAAAGAAAGTCTATGATCCAGATTTGTTGATGTGCCAACTAGAGCCCAGACTTAGCAGGAAGTCCAACGTGGATTGTACCACACAACTGAACCCACAGACTTCCACCCTCTTCCACTTGCTGGGAGACTTGGCCAAGTAATTATGCCTGAGTCTGTTTTCTCATTTGCAGATGCTCCTTGACTTAAGATGGGGTTACATCACCCCCAAACCCCTAAGTTGAAAATATTCTAAGTTCAAAATTAAAATGCAGGTTGAGTATCTTTTCTGTGAAATGGCTGGTGGAGAATGGCTTTAGATTTCTCTAGATTTGAAATTATTTTCATATGTATAATGAGATACCCTGGGGAATAGGACTCACAAGTCTTAAACATAAAATTCACCCGTGTTTCATGCACACCTTACACACACAGCCTAAAGGCAATGTTATGCACTATTGTAGTTCACCTGCATTTTGACTGCAACCTGTCACATGAGGTCAAGTTTGGGATTTTTCCACTTGGAGTGTCATTTCAGCTCTCAAAAAGTTTCCAAGTTCAGAGCATTTCAGAGTCAGATTTCTGATTAGGCATGCTTGACCTGCTACACACAAACCTACAAAACCCAGGAAACTTAGCCACACAGAACATTCTGGAATGGTAGCTGCTTTCACCATGATCTCCTTGCCACTGGAGGCTGAAGCTTCCTGGTACCCAGCATGGGGGGAAAAAATGAAGAAAGATGAAGACTAAACCTTGAAAGGGGGGCTAGGAATGAGTACTTGTTACTTGTCACCTTCACTCAATCATGGTAACAAAGTCAAGAAATGGAAACATTGTAAATAAAGGGCTGGCAGCAATGCAGAAGCTGCCACTCAGAGTGCTTTGAGGACCAAGTGGAAACATTGAAGCAGGACTGGACACATTCATGCTACTCTCACCACAGGAGATGGCATTGCAGAATGCTTGGCCAGAGGACCCGGGAGATGGAGTCCATGAGTCTCTCAAGTGAAGTCCAAGATGTCTTCAGAGGAGGTATTGGAAGAGAGATTTGGAAGGTGATTTATACACAGACTAGGCAGAGCCCAGACGCTGAAGGAAAGAAAAGGGTACGATATTCAGTATTCCACAGAAGAAAACAGTATGGGATTACAAGCGAAACTAAGACCATCTGAGAGATTGCAAATGAGTTGCTTCTAACTAGGCTCTGAGCGGGAAGTACAGGTCAGTGGCAGATGAAGCAGGAAAAATAGCAGGGAAACAACAACACAAGCAAAACCATGATACCTTGCACCAGGTATGCTTCCACACATCCAGGCTACCAGGTTAGGTGACAAAGCTGGCTAAACTCCTGTGGGTACATCTACTCACCTCTTCTCATGGCTCAAAATAGCCAGATGCTTTTGCAAGATTCTGACTGTAAAATTAATAATGCTCATTACAGATGGTTTTGAAAATATAAAACAACTTTTTCCCACTTTCAATTAAGGAGGCCTCCCTTCATAATAGCCTCATTATCTCGCTTGTCAAGCTAATTGAAGGGCTGGTTAGCAGAACATTGAGTTGCTTAATTCCCTGCAGTCTTCCCCTTGGACTTTGCATCCCATGACTGAGGGATAACCAGCACCCTGCAGAAAGTTGTAGCACCTCATCTCAGGCTTGATCCCTACTGGATCCTTCTCTCCAGGAGACAAAAGCCCCATCGTGGTGTGCCACATCGCTGGTTCCCTAAAGGTGACCCAGTTTTAAAGTAATGCATCTTGTTGGTGATTTAAAAAAACAGAAACTTTTGAGAGGAGGAGATGGCTCAGTGGGTAAAGCGCTTGCTGCACAACCATGAGGACATGAGTTCAAGTCCTCAGAACCTGTGTAATGTCAGGCATGTTCCATATCTGTAATCTTGGTGCTCCTAAAAGTAGCAAGGAAGCAGATGGGGAAATCCCCAGAAATTTGGGGGCCTGCTAGTCAAACATGAGACCCTACCTCAAACAACGTGGATGGCAAGGGCCAGATACCCAAGGTCCGCTGACTTCTTATGTGCTATGGCACTCTAGCACCCACAATGACACCACACAGGAATACACACTGGGGGGCAGTGAGGGAGGGAAAGGGAAAGATGGGGATGGGGGCGGGGAGGGGGGTGGGAGAAGGAGAGATGGGAGAGGAAGAGAATACGCAGAGTCTAGAGCTTTAAAATAAGACCCTTCAGGTTTGGCTCCTGCCTCAATCCTTACCAGGCACCACTTTCCTAGCTCAAAGGCCCCCCGGTTGCTTTGTTCATCAGTCACACCAGGACTGGGTCCAGTGCATGCACATTGGGCTGCAGTTACCCAGGTGAGCCTGATGAGCCACTGCAGAAAGCTTTCCATTACTGGACGTGCCTACTCAATTGACACTAAGCAAAAGGAGCCCCAGAGGAAAACAGTGCTGCTAAAGCCCCAAAGCTTGGATCCCCTCATTAGTACTGTACTCACCCCATTGTTCTTTGAATAGATTGGTCCCCTGGCACTTTGGAGATGCCTTACTCTCAGACATAAGTGCTGGCTTCTTTTCTTCCAATGACAGATTGGTTCAGGGAGCTGAAGCAGAACTCCAAAGTTGGGCTTCAATTCTGCTGCGGTGGCCATTAGGGAAGATTTTACAGAGCAGAAATGGGGCTCCCTCGGTTCACTCACACAGAAAAGCTTGCTTGTCTTTGGGAGGAGTGTCTATTTCTGACTTTTAAGATATTGCTGTATGTCAATGTTAAAGTAAGGGGTCTTTCAGCATCTTGCGGATGAGTTCTAAGAGAAATAGAAGAGCAACAATTCTGTTTAATGGACCAAGTGTAGGTTCTGCTTGTTTCAAGACACTAGCCTTGACCATGTGTCATCAGTACACTTATTAAAGACACAAGGAGGGTGGTGGAGATGGCTTAATAAGTAAAAACACTTGACACCAAGCACAATGGCCTGAATTCCATCCCCAGGATCCATATGTTGTTCTCTGGCTTATCGTACTTGTGTCATGCCTGTGCATATGCACACATGCAATAAAGAAAAATAATTTTTAAAAGAGACAATCCTGAGGAAAGTAGAAGAGGGAGATGTATTCAATGTGGCCATAGAGCAAGTAAAGGGGCCCAGAAACCCCAAATCCATATTTAGGGCCCCGACATGAGATTTAGCATTGGCTGAAAGATGAGGTGGCTCAATCTTTGCCACTGTCTTACTTAGGTTTTTACTGTTGTCAACAGACACCATGATCAAGACAAGTCTTATAAAGGACAATATTTAAATGGGGCTGGCTTACAGGTTCAGAGATTCAGTCCATTATCATCCAGGTGGGAGCATGGCAGCATCCAGGCAGGCATGGTGCAGGAGGAGCTGAGAGGTCTACATCTTCATCTGAAGGCTGCTAGCAGAAGCCCATGCCCACAGTGACACAGCTACTCTAACAAGGTCACACCTCCAAACAGTACCACTCCCTGGACCAAGAATATTCCAATCATGACATTCCATTCCTTGGCCCCCTATAGGCCAGTTCAAACAATATGAGTCTATGATGGGGCATACTTAAACATAGCATAATGCAAAATACATTTAGTCCAACTTCAAAACTCCCCACAGTCTATAGCAGTCTCAACAATGTTAAAAGTCCAAAGTTCAAAGTCTCTTCTGAGATCCATCCAATCACTTAAATGCAATACCCAACAGAAGACAGGAAAACAGCTGGGCACACTCCAAACTCTGCATCTCTATGTCTGATGTCAAAGTGGTCTTCAGATCTCCAACTCCTTTTTCATCTTTTTTGACTGCAACAAACTTCTCCTGGCCTGGTTCCACTCCCTGTTAGCAGCTTTCCTCAGCAGATAGACTACGGCTCTGGCATCTCTAACATCTTGGGTCTCCAAAGCAACTTCATTATTACAGCTCCTTGTTTAAATGTCTGGGATCCACACATGATCTTCTGGGTTTCTCCAAAGGGCTGGCATCACTTCTCCTGCTCTACCCACTGTAGCACACTCTAAGCTCAGGTTGATCCTCTATACTGTTACTGCTGTTCTTTGGCATCTCTGTAGAGAGCCATACTAAGCCGGCAGCCTCCATTACAAGATGGCGCCGGCATCCGGTTTCTTCTCCCCTTAACACGTAGTCTGCGCATGTGCCTAGGGCCAGAGCGCGCTAAGTCTCAGCCCATCTGCGCATGTGCTAGGGCCAAAAGGTGCCAAGTCACAGCCTATCCCGAGGCGTCTCATGAGGTAATGAGCAAACAGCCAATCAGAGATGAACATGCCGCTCCAGGGTGTATATAAACAGTGCATTCTCCAGGGCTCTCTCTCTCCTCGCCACATGGTAATAAAGGTTTGCTGCAGAAGGATCCTGTGTGTGTGTCCGTGTATTCCTGCCGGCGGGAAAATAGCGCGGACCACACATCTCCAAAATGTAGGGTCTTCCACTGCAACTAGGCTACACCAATAGCCTCTCACAGGCTCTCTTCATGGTACCAAGCCTCACATCCTTTGCATGACCCCTTCAGTCCTGAGCCATCAACTGCAACTGAGGCTGCACTTTCACCAATGGCCTTCCATGGCTTCTCACGGTGCCTAGCCTCAGCTGCTCTTCATGATCCCTTCATATCTTCAAAACCAGTACCACCTGGGTGACTCTTACACATTACAAATACAGCTGCAGCACAAGGCACAACTGTAGCTACCTCTGGAACACTACTTCTTTGTGCTGTCAGAAAACACTTCCCAGAAGATTTCACCTCAATGATGATCACTTCTTAATCTTCACTAATTTCTTAGCTCCAGCTAACCAGCATCAATTGTCCCAGTAGTCCTTTCTATTTTTCACTCTAAAGCCAGAGCCACATGGCCAAAGCTGCCATGTTCTGCTGCTTTCTGGGGTTGGAACAGCCCCCACCCCTTTATTCTATTACCAGCTTTCTGTTTTCCAACTCTCTCTTTGCCTAAGCTTGGCTTTCCTGGCACTTGCTCTGTAAATTGACCTCAGAGATATGCTTGGCTCTGCCTCCTGTAATGCTGGGATTAAAGGTATGTACCATGCCTGGATTTAAACTTATCTTCACCTAGAGCCTGCTTTGTTCCAGGCTGGCCTTCAACTCAGAGATCTGTTTGGCTTTGTCTCCTGGGATTAAAGGTGTGTACCACTATGCCTGGATCTAAATTTAGCTGGGTAGGATCTTGCCCCAAATTCCCACTGCCTTAATCTGATAACTCCTAGAACACAGGATTAGGCTCCATTTCACTTCCTGGTGTTCCTTTCATACTTGAACCATATATTTTACATTTTTCCTTCCTCAGCTTGCTACACTTGTTTAAAATGCTCTTCATGAGACTTAACTAGAGAACAAAGTCTCTACTTATAAAGGACAACATTTAATTGGGGTTGGCTTACAAGTTCAGAGATTCATTCCATTATCGTCAAGGTGGGAGCATGGCAGCATCTAAGCAGGCATGGTACAGGCATGGCTGAGAGTTCTACATCTTCATCTGAAGGTTGCTAATGGAAGCCTATACCCACAGTGGCACACCTACTCCAATAAGGCCACACCTCCAAATAGTACCAGTCCCTGGGCCAAGCATATTCAAATCATGACAGCCATTCTGGGGTTGTATTTGTCCCCAGTGTCTTTTGGGTTTATGCTTCATTCTCTCACAAATCACCATTCTTCATCTATATCTATGTGTAGTTCACCAGTTCAAATACCTGGTAGAGATTTCCAGAATTCCAGAGTCACAATGTCTATGTTTATTATTATTATAACAATCTGATTCAGCTTGGGTCCCACTAGCTATAGCCAAGAGATGGGTAGACTGGTCCCCCATGTCTGCCCAGTGTGGTTGGGGGCTGATTCTCGCTTCTCAACTATGCCATCTGAACTGCTGCTTTATTTCAGAGTGTCTATGTCGTTTTTTCTTGTTACTGTGACCAAGAAGTAACTTAAGGGAGAAAGGGCTCATCTTGGCTGTGGTATAAGGTGATACAGTTCATCATCTGAGGGAAGGCATGGCAACAAGAGTGTGAGGTAGCTGGAAACTTTGTATCAGCAAGAATAAAGAAGGGAGTAGACAAGAAGTGGGATTGGTCTGTGACACCTCAAGGCCTGCCTCTTGTGACTTACTTCCTCCAGCAAGGTTCTATCTCCTAAAGGTTTCAACTTACCCAGACAGCATCATGTACTGGGAACCAAGCAATCACACATGTAAGTCTATGGGGCAACATTCCACTCTCTGTAACAGTCACACACTTCTGCATCCTTTATCTTCACACCGAGATGACTATTGCTGGAGAAACACATGCTAATTTTGCCTGTCCGGTGTCTGTTGCTCCTTCTAGCTTTGAACCCCTTTTTTTCTTTTGGAAACACCGCATAATACCCATATGGCCCAGGCAAGCTTCCACTCTCCCACCTGCCTGTTTAGAGTCACAATTTGTTAGAATTTGACTCAGTGACCAAACAGAGCCAATGGAAGTCTTAGCTAGGAGTTTTGCTACTTCTGTCTGAAAAGGAATGCTCCCTTTCTGCTGCCAAATTTAAGCCTGGTTCTTCTGGTGACTGTCTTGGGTGGTCCCTAACATAAAACCAAATCCAGAGGGAAAGAAGACAGAGGTAAGAAGTAGAAACAAATGGTGGAGCCCATGGCTAAAGGAATAACTAAAGGTGACCAGATCTGCAGTGAGTACTGAAATAATCTTTTTATCCCTTTACTTTTTCACTTTTGCCCATCACACATGGAACACTTATATAAGGGCATATTCATATTGATATATTATACATTGTGTTTATTCCTTTTTCCGTGTTCAAACCTCTCCCTTCTTACTCCCTTCGCCACATTTAGTCTCCTTTGTTCCATACTCAGTTTCTCTCCTACTTTCATGGTGTGTGTGTGTGTGTGTGTGTTCATGATTTTGTATATCATGAACATAAAACAAGAAGTCAGGGCCATTAAGATGGCTCAGCTGGCTAAGATGCTTGTCACTAAGCCTGACAAACTGAATTCTATCTCTGAACCTACAGAGTGAAAGAAGGCACCTAACTCCTGCAAATTGCTACACGTGTGTTGTGAAGTGTGTGCACCCTCTATATCAACACACAAAGAATTACTGTCATTTTTCATATGAATTTGGAAATCACAAATGAGAGGAAACATATACTATTTGTGTTTAAGAAACTGAGTTAATTCCTATAGTATGGTTGTCCTCAGTTGTACCCATGATATGACTTTGTCACTCTTTGTGGCTGAAAAGCTTGCATTATGTACAGTTAGCATATTAGACATTCTTCTGTTGATAGACAGCTAGGTCGGTTCCACAGCTTAGCTACTGTGAATAGCACTATAGTAAACATTGTTGTGAAACTATCTCTGGGATGTGTTAAAGTCCTTTAGGCAAATACCTGGGAGTTATACAGCTGGCCCATGTGGTAGATCTAGTCTTTGTTTTTACTTTTGTTTTTTTTTAAACCACCATCCTGACTTCCATTATGGCTGGACCAGTTTGTAACCCCACCAGCAATGTTTAAGGGTTCTCTATTTTCTTCTACATTTTTTGCCAGTGTTACGCATTTTTTGACTGCCGTTCTGTCTGGGTGATATGGAATCTGAGTGTAGTTTCAATTTATATTTCCCTTATGACTAGCGATGCTGAACATTGTATATGTATGTGTATGTGTGTGTTTGTGTTTGTGTGTGTATATGTGTCTATGTGTATATGTCATTTGTACTTCTTCCTTGAGAACTTTCTGTTATTTTCATTAGCCCATTATTTGATTAGATTATTTGATTTGTTGTTTATCTTTTTGGGCATTCTTTGTATATTTGGGATGTTAATCCTTTGTTATATGTCTAGCTAGTAGCAGTTTCTTTCCTTTATTGTATACAAAAGTTCTATTTCTACTTTTTTATTTTTCCCCTTAAGGCAATGGTGAGTTGGCTTTTGTGCTTACACACAATCCAATGAATAAACAAAGGCCTTTTTAGGGACTAAGGTACTTTATAACTCCCTAATCTGTAGATGATGAACTCTCCTTTATTCTCCTGGCTGCTTTGAGTAAAAGTTCTGTGGGTCAAACGGAGGCTGGAACATCCTCGATGTCTTAGCTACTCTTCCGTTGCTGTGATAAAACACTAGGAGCAAGGCAACTTGTAGAATGGAGGGTTTGTTTATGGCTCCAGAGAGTCCATAACAGCAAGAGAGTCATGGCAGCTGGAGGAGGAAACTGAGGCATCACATCTCCAGTGACAAGCATGAAGCACCGCAGGTGAACTAGAAGTTGGATGAGGCTATAAAGTCCCCCAAACCACCCTCAAACCTTCTCAAAAGTGCCACCAAACTGTATTGGAAACAGTTTTCATTCAAAGCTCCATACATAGTCCTCTTGAGAAAAGTACACAATTGCAGCTGACTGTTCTGACTCCTGTAGAGGCGGCCTTAACCAGAGCTGTTTCACCAGGCATTGTTGCTCTCACAAGCCTTGGTGAACATTAGCTGATCCTGCTGCAATTTCAGACTGACCAGGGCCTAGGGCAAGCACTTCCCCAGCAGCAGGCTTACTGGAAGCCTAAGGTGACTGGTACAAAGACTAATCAGTACTTGTAAGCCAGATGTGCGGTGATGCAAACCTTCATTTGCATGTGAGGTACATGTGATCAGTTTGAACGCTCTTTCTCGGGGAATATAAACCGGCTTTTTATATTTCATTGTTCTCTTAGCTGGGAGACAGTTCTCCTGGACCACTCTTAGACACAATAAAAGGTTATGCCCAGGTCATTTCTTGCTTGAATTTAGCAATGTGAATTGAGTGGGAACAAGAAGCAGCGGGGAGGGCCTGTGAAGCCCCGGTGGCTGAGACAGCTGAGCAGCCACAGGCTAAGTTACACAAGTGGTGAGGCAGCAGCTGACAAAGAGACAGAGCTGCTGCAGATGCAGCGGCAGCTGACAGCTGAACAGAGGGATGGCCAGGACAAATGCAGGAGGGAAGACAGAAGCAGAGAGGAGAAAGAGCTGAGGCTGAGGAAGGAGAGAAGGTTGCAAAGGACTGTAGAAGAGACACTGCCACCCTCTTAATTTGGCAGAGTTCCAGAGAATGAAGCCTGAGAACGATAACACTGGTTACTACCAAAGGCTGGAAATTCCAATCCCGTAGCCCAGCCAGAAGCAAAGGCTGAAGGAAGTATCTGCGGGACTGAGGAGCCTTGACCTAAGCCTGCTAAGCAGCTTTAGTGCATCAGGGATGCCTGAGACCTGAGACCTGAGAGCTGTAACACTAGCAGTCTCACTTGCATCCGCTTCTGTCAACGGCCGCCTCTCCTGCCCGATGCTATCAAACGCCAAGGGACACCAAAACTGCCAAAACCAGAGCTTGAGAGTATTTTATGTCCCAAGATCTCTATCCAAGTAGAGCCCAAGAATCTCAGCCAGCTGTTGGGAACAGTTTTACTCGACTTAATTTCAGCATCTCCTTTTTATTAGCTTTAATGTTATTGTTGTTGTTATTATTATTATTATTATTATTATTATTATTATTTATAAAAACCTGTTGTGGAGGGCTGAGGAGATGGCTTAGTAGGTAAGAATGCTTGCTGCTCTTCCAGAGAATCCATGTTTGGTTCCTAGCACCTACACAGGACAGATCACAACTTCCTATCACTGTAGCTCCAGCGGGTATCATTTAATTTCTTCTGACCTCTAAGGCACACACACACACAAATAAAAAGAGAATAGTTCTTTAAAAATCTGTTACCCAGCTAATGAAGCAGAGGACCATGTCATAAGCAGGGACCCTTGTTCAACACCTAGCTTTCTCTAGCCGCAGAAAGTCTTTCATCTTTCGACAAGCTCTTTGGGAGATCTTTTTCTGTGTAAATGCACACACACCCACCATGAGACTCACCACATAGAGCACTAATCTACAACTTTAAAAAAAAACATAAAATGTAGCTATCCCTTCACCCGATGTACACATATGTAGCTCGCTCTCTTTTTGTCATGCTGTCTGTCACGTGTCATTAGATGTGTTTGATAATTTGACAATTAATTCTTTACAGGATAGATTTGCATTGCCAGCCGTGTTCATGATTATGGGAAATGATGCTGAGTGGATGTGAACAGTCCCAGGCTGGATGGCTCATGTATACCTGTTCAACACTTACTGTCATCAACACTCCTCCTCCAAAGTCCAGTAGGTTCTTCGTAATAAACATGCATGGTAAACAACAAACACAAGTATCTCAGTTACTTTTTTAATGTTCGGACACCATGGCTGAAGCAATATATATAAAAGAAAGTGTTTAATTTGGGGCTCATGGTTCCAGAGGGTTAGAGTCCATGACCATCTTGGTAGGGAGCATGGCGGGAGGTAGCAGTGGACAAGTAGACACAACACTGCAACAGTAGTTGGAAGCTTACATCTTGACCCACAAGCAGGAAACAGAATGCTAACTGGGAATGGCATGGGCTTTTGAAACCTCAAAGCTCACCCCAGTGAGATACCTCCTCCAATGAAACCACACCTCCTCACCCTTCCTAAACAGTTCCACCAAGTTTGGCCTAAGCATTCAAATATATGAGCCTATGGGGCCATTTTCATTCAAGCCACGACAGTGAGTGATGAGCTCAGTGTTCACTGTCCCTTCCTTGGCTGTGTTGGATATTAGCTTGATCCTTGTACTTTGTTTGTTCGAGATGAGGTCTGGCTGTGTGGCCATGCTCCCTTGGACTCAAAGGCTCAAGAGGTCTTCCTGCCTCAGCCACCTCAGTTAACCTTTATGATTGATTCCAGATCCCATCCCATGAGTGTTGGTGTGTGAGATGTATGATACCAGCAGTCCAAAGGACTCTGCTCACAAAGAGAATTTCTCACAAACAGGATGCTTTCTCAGATTGCCTGCCCTTCCAGTCCTACAGGACATAGTCCTTGCCATCTCCACAGACCCCGGCTCTTCCCCTAAATAACAAAATTATTTACTGGCACATCTGTTTTTTCACTTCCAGGAGGCTGAGCATCCCGAAAGGACTGAATCATTTTGATAATCCAGTCACTAGTCCTTGGTAATTTTGGCTTATTCTTCATGTTGACTTTTTTCTCTCTCTCTCCTCACATATCCCTCCATCATTTCACAATATAGTATCTTACTGTTGGCTTTGAACTTGTGACTTTTCTTCTTCAAACTCCAAAGAACTGGATATATAGTCCTGTCATGCCACAAAATCTGGCCAAACATTTTCAGTGTTATAATTGTACTCTTGCCTTCTGATAGGCGTAGGGGCATCTGAAACCCTTAGGCATTTGCTTTTACAAACACCATTTCTGAAATGTAAGAGCAGAGCTCTGTGTTCGAAGCTGCCAGCCTGGCTGCAATGTACCTGTCAGCTTCCACTTGATGGCACTTACATCTTGCATCTAGCATTCTGCCGGGAACAAGCTCAGCTAAGATGCTGATGTGGAGTTAATGGCTCTTTATGATGTCTTCTATTCCTTCTGGACAAGTGCTTTCTCCAAAACCCACTAGAATTTCATCACGAGGTTGCCTTTCTTCCTAGTGCTGAGCTCCCCTTTTCTAGTGTGGGTGTGTGGGTGTTCTCTTGTATTTGTTTGGCCTCAGACTGTGACTGTTCTGGGCTTACACCATTTGCTGTTGAGTACAATTCAGAGATCTCTCTCCAGTAAAAAAATCTTCCATTCATAGAAGCCGTTGTCTGAAAGATCTTGAGCCAACTTGAATCTTTATTCAAGAACCAGCTATTGCCCTGGAGGCATTCCGATCCTACACACTCTAGAGAGTAACCATTGCTCATTGTTTCCTTAAGGGGCCAGTAAGATTTGTCAGGGACTGAGCCGAGTTATGCCTGGCTAAAAAGGCTGTCATCTCTGTGCTCATGCATTTCCTCTGAAGCAGTGGAACTCTGTGAAGTGATAGATGACTACAGTTTAAGATCAAGCCTTGGGGACAAAAACACAACATACTGGGAAATGTCTGGCAAATACTGTCCTACAAAGAATGTTCTGGAATGGGCAGGTCCACATATGCTCTGCAAGAGCTCTCCTGGTAGCCATCTGTGGTTAACAAGCATGCTCCTCACTGACCGTCTGCTTTTGGCTTCTTTTCAGCCTTAAATAAATAAAGATGATTTATCATGTGAGACCAGGGAGCCTGCCTTGGTAAAATGAAAGTCTAACACACTGGGAATACGATGAGGGAGGAATTGTCTGGAAAGGGAGTAGAGTCCTGCCTGTCATCATTACCAGAGAGTCTCCTCTTGTACTTTGTTCTCCAAGGAGTCTCTGGAAACAAAACCCTCCCTTCAACTTCCTTTAGAGCAATGTTGTTCTCTGAACTTGGTGATAGGGTAATGGTGAAGCTCAAGTTGTTGGAATGACATAATTCTCCTTCCTGCTGCTGTTGCTGCTGCTGCTGCTGCTGCTGTTACTACCTCTCTCCCTCTTCCCCCTTCCTCTGTGTGTGTGTGTGTGTGTGTGTGTGTGTGTGTGTGTGTGTGTGTGTGTGTGATGAAGAGACAAGTTGCCTCTGAGCTAGCCCTGTCCAAAAGCACCTAGCACTTAACTGTGATGGCAGGAACGGTCTATAATATGTCCTATCCAGTACTGGAGCCACTAGTTACTTGAGCCCTTGATATGTGGCTCATGTGGTGGAGGAGGAATGACTTTTAAGCTGCACTGAAGTTCCCTGAGTTTTAAGAGAAGTGGCACCACGAGACAATGGCTCTTGTGTGGACTGTGATAGACCATTCTACTCTTTGTGGTTTTGCTGCCTTTGTGGCCCACACATGCTCTCTCTGTTCAACCAAAGTTCCCTAGGCAGGAGCAGGCTGCCATGTAAATGCTTATGGTTGCCAAAATTACAGAGCCACACTGCCCAGAGCTGACCAGTCTTGTAGAGCAAAGAAGGGTTCTTGTACAGTGTGAAAGTACAGTAATGAGCTTGTGCAAAGGGATATTCTAAAAACTGGGTCAAGTACTATGTCCCAGGAGCATATGTAACAGCTTCAAAAAAGCAGGTGAAATTTAGTGATGTGTTCTGAAATTCTGGACTTTTATCTATTTTTCAGAAGGAGAGACTGGCCTTGGGCCACAAGCTTGAGTGAGCCCCAATTTTCTTCCCTGGCATGGCTTTCCATTGGGTCCTGGTAACAACCTAAGAAAGATCTGTCTCTGTTTTGATATTATTAAAAATTTATTAATCAACCAGTCACCAGGCAATCCACCAGTTAGTCAAATCAAGCCAACAGTAATATGTTTACAAGGATACGTCAGCATTCCCATACATCTAGACAGTCATCTAGTCGGATGACTTTTTAAGGAAACTGAGGCACAGAGGAAAACAATGCGGACCCCTTTGGGAGCATGTGGATAGAAAGAGTCAGAACAGACTGGAAACATACACTGCCTCGAGACAGTTTTAACAAAAATTTCTATTAGATTTATCCATGTTTCAGTTTATGTATGAGTGTTTGCCTATATATAAATATGTGCACCACCTGTATGCCTGTCACCCTCAGATGTCAGGAGAGGGTATCAGAGACCCTGGAATTGCAATTGCAGAGGGTTGGGAGCCACCACGCAGATGCTGAGCATTTAACCAGTCTCTTTTGGACAAGCAATTGGTGTTCTTAATTGCTGAGGCATCTCTCCAGCCCCCAGAAAATTTTTTTTTTTTTGGCCTCTCCTTCTTGATTTGAATTGAATTTAAAAAGCATAGCTTAAAAAATAGGCATCTGGTCTGTCAAGGTTGGGGGTGTTCAGTACAGAGAGATTCTCTCTTTCCGGGCATGTCCAGCTTTGTGTCGAGTTGAAAATCTAACAGAAAATATAAACATTGGGTACCTTATGCTTTAGAGCAAAGTTACAAGACAGCTCATAAATTATAAGAATGTGTCTGAGTGAACCATTTTATAGAACTACTATGATCATAATAAAAAAACAGTTATCTTTTTTGAAATATTTAAAATAATTCAATATTTTATCTCAGAAACAAAAAGAAGCACTTATAATAAATCTATTAAATTTTAATATCTATAATTTGTTTATGAATGTTCAAAACAAATAAGTATGGATCTTTGGAACACAAAGAAAAACCCAGGAATAAACACAATTAAATATAGAGTGCAGTATTTCACATGATACATTGTTGCCAGGATACCTAGAAAGGAAAAGTGGACAAGCCCAGTCATGCAATGCTCTGCCTGCTTCCTGGTGCTATAAACACAGGGTTTTCTTTAAAAGCACACTTGTCTTTCCTGTGGTTCACCATTGTGAAGTAGAGAGATGGGCACAGGAACTATATTCCACAGTGTGGAATGACAGTTGTGTTCTGTAGTGGGAGCTCTAGGGACACTTAGGAGAGGACTTTACCCCAGGCTGGGATGATAGAGAAATGAGACTTCTTGAGGAGGAGAACCCTGGGTGGCAGCTGGCTCTCCTGTCTACTTGTTCACAGCGAAGTTCTACTTTCTACATTTTTGATGAAAGTTGGTATTTTCTATATACTTGACTATATCGTTTTTTTATTTTTTAAGGTTTCTTTATTTTATGTGTTTGAGTGTTTTGATTGCATGTATGTGTGTGTACCACTTGCATACCTGCTGTCTGCTGGGACCAGAAGAGAGCATTGGATCCCCTGGAAGTAGAATTACAGACAACTGTGAGCCACCATGTGGGGACTGGAAACTAAACAGGACTCTACACGAGAGCAGCAAATATTCTTAACTGCTGAGCCGTCCCCCTCCCCCCCCCTCCAAGTCTCATAGCTAGGATCTTTAAAGAGCTGGACTCTTCATCTCCCTCAGACGCCAGAGACTGAGGAAGACAGCAAACACAGTCCTGAGAAAGGAGAACTGTCCAGGATCTGATTCCTGCTAGACTGGCATTTGTGGGGACACAGAGAGCAGAGGGAGTAGGGTCAGAGTCTAGGATGCATTTGACAGCAGATTTGGGGAGTACGTGACTAGATGAGGTCTACACTTTGAGTGACAAGCCAATAAAATGTAGAGAACTCTGGCTGAGAAACTTAATTTGGAGTGCAGCCTGGTCAGACTGAGAAGCATCTAGCAGATCAGGAAAATGCAGCTCTAAGTGCAGCTCTGAGGGGGTTTCCACGTAAGGAAGGGGAAGGCTTTTCTTGAGTTTGAACCACAACATCCTATATGCGGGGGTGGGGGGTGGGGGGCCTGGATGGAATAAACAAGAGGAAAGCATAAGGGTAAGCATTCACACTCGGCCTCCCGTGCACCCTGAAGTCAGCTGCTTCTGTTCTGCCCTCTGAAATCCCTAAAACACCTGCCCTGTGGCAACTTTTTGTTTTATTTCGTTTTTGATTTTGAGACAGAATTTCTCTGCGTAGTCTTGGCTGTCCTGGAACTCACTCTGTAGACCAGGCTGGCCTCGAAATCAGAAATCCACCTGCCTCTGCCTCCCAAGTGCTGGGATTAAAGGGGACACACCAATGTTTAAGAGGTATGTAAGTCTTTCTGTATAAAGTAGAAGATATAAAGCATCTTACATTGCACTGTGAACCACATGTGGAACGGGAGTGGAAGAACCTTATTATAACTAGGAGTATCACACAACCAACTATGTCACTCTGGGATTTGTATCTGAGAGACTCTAAGACAGTGTGACACAGAGGTACTCACACACCCATGCTTATTACTACATCATTCACAATAGGCGGGCCATGGGATTAGCCCAGATGTCCATCAAGAGATAAATGGATAAAGGAAACATGCTGTGTACCAATCCCTGGAGCTGTGTCCCACTGTAGCTCCCTTATTATGCTGACTGACTTCCCTTTCTCCCCTTAGGACAGATCCTAAGGAGGATGTACTCAGATCAGTCACTTATGGCTTTCGACTTAGAATATGAAACTCTTTTAAAAATTTTTATTGAGACAGAGCTTCATGTAACCCAGGCTGGCCTCAGATTTGCTACGTAGCTGAGGTTCGTTATGAACTTCTGGTCCTCTTTCCTCCATCTCCTGAGGGATAGGATTACAGCTGTGCACCATGACATCCAGTTTATGTACTACTGGGGATTTCATACAAGTACTCTATCATGTGAATTACACTCTCACTTGCAGAATATTGAATTTTTTTTGTTGTTGTTTTTGTTTTTCGAAACAGGGTTTTCTGGATTACCCTGGCTGTCCTGGAACTCACTCTGTAGCCCAGGCTGGCCTCGAACTCAGAAATCTGCCTGCCTCTGCCTCCCAAGTGCTGGGATTAAAGGCGTGCACCACCACCACCTGGCTAGAATATTGAATTCTTTTTTTTTTTTTTTTTTTTTTTTTTTTTTTTTTTTAGTTTTTTCGAGACAGGGTTTCTCTGTATAGCCCTGGCTGTCCTGGAACTCTGTAGACCAGGCTGGCCTCAAACTCAGAAATCCACTTGCCTCTGCCTCCCAAGGGCTAGGATTAAAGGCATGAGCCACCACCGTCCAGGAATATTGAATTCTTAATGGTAAAAGATAAAGGCAGTAGAAAATATTTCACCAAAATCTAAGTCTACTAGATAAATTAGATAATATTGCAAAAGTATTGATGGGTAGGCAAGATGGCTCAGCAGTGATATGCATGTGGTAGGAGAGAGGCACCTCCTAAATGTTGTTATCTGAACTCAACATGTGTGTTATGGTATGCACACACACACCAAGATATGCACACCCAGATACATATACAGACGTATACAGGCACAGACACATACAGATGCACATCGGCACATGCGTGTGCACACATACACGTACACACATAGATATACACTGACATGGATGGGCACACACAGAGACACAGACAGACAGATCCATACACACACAGAAGCATATAGGCACAGAAATATACAGGTGCACACAAGTATGTGTGCTCCTGTGTATGCATGCACACACACATAGATACATGCAACACAGAGATAAACACATAGAATCACACAGAAATACATACACATGCACACAGATACACATATACCCACAAAGATACACACACATACATACACATGTATGCACACAGAGATACACATGCACACCGCACACAGATATACACATACACACAAAGACATACACATACAGGATGCACACAAAAGCATTACAGAGAGAGATACACACACACGCACACATAGACATACACACTAAGAGATACACATACATATACAGAGAGAAAGATACACACACATGCATGCACACACATACAGAGACACATTATAATTTTAAATCTTTTTGTTAGTCATGAATCATTTTGATGACAGTTTTCTTAAGATGTTAACAACAGACAACTATAGAAACCATAGAAACAACTATAGAAAAGCTATATAGGAGTCCTGTCCATCACTGAACTTTGCTATGAATTTAAAATTGTTCCAAAATTTAAAATACTAAGTTAAAAAAGTCAGCCACGACACTTGGGATGCATTGAGAAAGTATACGCATGTATATAGTACAATTAAGAATCTTGGATTTTGGCTGGGCGGTGGTGGCGCACGCCTTTAATCCCAGCACTTGGGAGGCAGAGGCAGGCGGATTTCTGAGTTCGAGGCCAGCCTGGTCTACAGAGTGAATTCCACGACAGCCAAGGCTACACAGAGAAACCTTGTCTTGAAAAACAAAACAAAACAAAACAA
>JADRCD010147024.1:41088-54261 GCA_019843815.1 Montemys delectorum | reverse complement strand
TTTTTTTTTTTTTTTTTTTTTTTTTTTGAGTAGGAAAGGTCCTTTTATTGGGGTGGACGTAGAGCACGGGCTAGTCCATGATAAATGATGTAAGAGAGAGCTCCAGAGGGGCCAGCTCTTTCCTGCCCTGGTGCGGGCACCTTAACTTTCTTTACAGTATAATCTAGAGACTTGGTTTCGGTTTCTCTTGTAACTATAAAAACCCTGGCTTATTCTAAGTAAAGTTGGAGCCTTGATTGGGACGCAACTTGGCTTCTTGTTTTCTCTTTGCATTTCAAACCCTCTATTTCAGGACCTTTGTTCCCTCCTGGCTGAGAGAACCCCATTCGTGAAACTGCAGGCAGTTTCAGTTACTTACCAGTTTATTCATATAAGATGTCACTATGTGACAGCAGAGGAAAAGAAAAGTCATTTGCTCCATATAGGAAGATCAGTGACACATCCATTAGAGACTCCCTCAAATAATTCAGAAAAGTGATGATGTAGTTGGGGTTACTTACAGGGCCATGGGTGTGGCTGAAAGAACAAAGCAGCTCCAGAAATCCCAGGGTAAGGAATGGGCAGCTACACTATGGGAGAGTCCCAGGTTCAATGTTTCCTGCTCATACAACCTTACAAGGAGAGGAAGGGGGTACATGGTGATCTCAGGAAGGTTTCTGAGCACCATCAGCCTTGCCCTTTCCTATGAGAATAAATGCTTATAATCGGGATTCCAGGAGGGTGCCCACAGCAGCTCTGATTTATGGCACAGTGGCCACCTTCAAGCCGGGCGACACAGGTGTATAATACAATGTATGGCTCATTTGAATTTATTCCAAGTTGTAGTCTACACTACTGTTGTCTTCTTTTATTTTTGAGTACAGGGATCCAGCAGTAATTGTACACGTAACAATAGCAAACACTCCTCCAAATTTTACATTTACCATATGAATCCATTATGTTTTGATTCATAATAAATGCAAATTGACCATTTCTTACTGAGTTATCTTTCTTATGATTTAAATATGGCAATCAATGTCAGGTTCTCCTTAGATAATTAGTGTTATAGAGTTCCGTACATATCACCTTCTCATATTTAACTTAACACAATCTATAATTGTGATCAAAACAGGAAGAGAGAGATGAAGAGCATTGCCAGGGGCCAACCTTGGTGGGGGTCTTCTTTCTTTTTCATTCTTTTCTTTTTTATTGGATATTTTATTTATTTACGTTTCAAATGCAATCCTCTTTCCTTATCACCCCCCACCCCCAGAAACCCCTATCACATCTCCCTTCCTCCTGATTCTATAAGGGTATTCCCCTACCCATTCACCCTCTCCTGCCTCCTCGCCCTGGGATTCCTTTACACTGGGGCATGGAGCCTTTACAGGACCAAGGGCTTCTTTTCCCGCTGATGTCCAACAAGGCCATCCTCTGCTACATGTGCAGTTGGATTCATGGGTCCCTCCAAGTGTACTCTTTGGTTGGTGGTTTAGTCCCTGGGAGCTCTGGGAGCTTGTTATTTGATATTTTTGTTCTTCCTATGGGGTTGCAAACCCCTTCAGCTCCTTCGATCATTTCTCTAACTCTTCAATTAGGGACCCTAAATGCTCAGACCAATGATTGGCTGTGAGCATCTGTCTTTGTATTTGTCAGGCACTAGCAGAGCCTCTCAGGAAACAGATATATCAAGCTCCTCTCAGCATGCACTTCTTGGGATCCACAATAATGTTTGGTTTTGATGATTGTACATGGCATGGATTCCAAGGTGGGACAGTCGGTGGATGACCTTTCCCTAAGTCCTTGCTCCATACTTTCTCTCTGTATTTACTCCCGTGAGTAATTTGTTTTCCTTTCTAAGAAGGATCAAAGCATCTACACTTTGGTCTTCCCTCTTGTTGAGCTTCATGTGGCCTGTGAATTGTATCTTGGGTATTCAGAGTTTTGGGGCATCCTCTTATCAGTTAGTGCATACCATGTGTGTTCATTTGTAACTGGGTTGATATGATATTCATCCATTTCCCTAAGAACTTGGAGGGTCTTCTTTTTTGCCAGTACTTCTTGAGGCAGCAGAGGGGGAAGAGCAAAAGCAGAGGGTAAGACTTGGTCTTATGAGATAGGAGATATGGGGGTAAGATTTTGTCATACATGATATTTAGGGTTGCTGCATAATAATAAGTTTCACTTATCTAAGCCGAAATTACTATGCTATTATAGGTGACATGCCTTCTGTATTCCTCTGAGGCCAGAGACTACAGTCTCTGGCAGTCTCCTCCTAAAACATAAGGAGATAAAGTAAAGGATTAATTGCTAGAGCCTTTTCCATTTTGCTAGAGCTTCTTGCTTGTTGGGCTAGGGGGAAGTTTGTAGCAATAAAATTCTATTGAACAAAAAGAGAATGATGCTTGCAGAAGGCAAATATGCATAAACTCACAAAGGTTCATAACTCACATATATGCATTTATACATTTCCACTCAAACCAGGTGGGTCCAACTAGCATGCATTCTAACAATCACATACTTACACACACACATGAATACATTCTCATAATTACATACTTACACACACATCCGTATTTACATATGCTTATGGAGCAAAAGGCCAAGCACTTGTGCAGAAAGAATTCACTTATTCTGGATGAAAAAAAAGCTCCAATCTTTATTGCACAGTGAAAGAAAAAGCTTCTACCTTTTAATGCTAAATGAATTAAACTTAAGTTTGTAAAAAAAAGCTTTACTCCTTTTAATAAGACTAAGCTTGTCTTGTCAGTAAGAAAGAGCCTATTCTGTCACATGGTAAGAGGAAGCCTGCATGTTCTTTCTGCTCTCTGAAGCTTTCGCTTTTTCCTCTTTTCCTCTGAATTCTGCACATTGCTGTTAGTTTTAGTTGTTGTTGTCATTACCTAAGTTTCTAAGTTATTCTATTCTGCATTCTCCTTCTAATCTTGCTCTCTCCTGATGTCACAAGAATGCTCTTAATCTCAATGCCTTTTCTCCATGCTATGTCTACCCTTCTAAGTTTTTCTTGAGTTTAGTTCTGTTGAAAAGTGTTCTGTCTAAATATCTTCTCAGCTCCGTTCCTCTCAGTTCACTTCCTCTCAGCTCAATTCTTCTCAGCTCAGTTCTTACTCTTCTCTTTGTCCTCAGCACTTAAACATCTTTCAGAATTAAAGATTACATGTTAAAAATTTCATCACAAGGTCACACACAAAATGAAATCATAAACTGAAATAGAAGTTTATAACAGGGAATATTTACATGCATATCCATTAAGAGTAATTATCTAGCTAACCATCCATCACTGGTCACAGGTCCACAGGTACATGAAGGTTTAAAACCATAACTCAGCTATTAGGGAAGCTTTGTATAGATAAACCCAGTCAATATTGTGTCTTCTGTCCTAGCAGCTATAATAAATCATTAGTTCCTTTTAATGACCTTTGGTTAATTGTTTTAAAACCTCTTGGAATGTGCTCTGAGTAAGAGAAGGTCTGGTTACTATCTAAGAGCAATTAACTCATGACTGGCAGAATTGTCATTGCAGTTTTGACTATCAGAAAAGGACTTAATAGCAGTCCCACTATAAAAAAGCTTAATAATCACTGATATAATTTTAGGAATTCTTATAGATCATCTTAAGAAGTCATATATTTGTCTATAGCACATCACTGCTAGACAGTACATCTTCATAGATCTGCACAGATCTGCTCCAAAGGGGTGGGTTAATACTTAGTTATTGTTATATATGTTTAATCATAACAGGAAAAGCATATTAGTAGTGGGAATCTTTCCTAAAATGAATTTCCTTATAGCCTTGCCTTTTAAGAGCAAAACTGTTGCAGATTATATAAAAATCTGAAGCAGACCATCTAAGGAGAATTACCTGCTAGTTGAGTAGCTTGTCCCATTTATGGCTCCTGACAGAGCAAATTCTTTTGTAGGGTAGTCCATTACATCTTCAAAATAAACATGAAAAGGCTGTCATGAATCACTACATAAAAGTTAAAGGGGTCTGAAGTAGAAAGGAATGGTAAAACAGAACACATTTAAAGTAGCTAAGATGATATGAAATCCTCAAAGATTTTATTTCATTGTTTTGGATCTGAGTTTTACCATGTAGTTCAAGCTGGTCTATAGTTTATGAATCTCTTATCTTAGCTGTCTGTTTCAGAATGACAGGCTTGTGCAACCACACTTAGCTTTCTTAATTTTTCATTTGACAGGAAATATTATGTGCTCTTATGTAGTACAGTGTTATGCTTTTACTTATTCTTACAATGATTTAATCTGTATGATTAGCATATCTGTCATCTCCAGCTTCTGCTGTGAAAGATTTCAATATCCAATACTTAAAATCAGCTGCACTTAGGATGGAAAATGCTAATGGAATATTTGAATAGACTACAGCGATACATTGTTTCACAAATTTAGTCAGCCTGTGGTTCTTACAGAGAAGCAGTGTCATACTCTTGTAAACATTGGTAGATTTATGTAAATTAAAATAATAATTAAAAGCTGTGTGAGTACAGAGTAAAGTGTTTACAAAAATAAATTGGGTGACACAGATCATTTCTGTCTTTGTGAATTCAGAGGCTGGGAATTGACCATGGGATTTCTTGTATCTAGCTTGTGTCTAGTGGACTGACCACTTTCCCTTCCAAAGTTGATGATCTTTGAAGCTTAACCTCCACACCTGTAAAGGACATTAGCCTAAAATACCACAGAGTACCAGAACCATATGGATTTTATTTCCTTTATTCTCATTTTCTAAAGTGCTTTGTCTCATTTTTCATTTTTTCTCTCTCTCTCCTTTCTAGTTAAGCTTCATTTTTCCCTTTCATGTTTTGTTTTCTCTGTGTGTTTGTTCATTTGTGTGTATAGATTATGAGCAAAATGGTGTGTGTGTGTGTGTGTGTGTGTGTGTAATCATGTGTTGGTGTTCCTACAAGCATCATGATCAAAAAAACTTCTAGAGTCTAACCAAATGCTTTATTTTTCTTACACATCTACATCACTTTAGCAAAGCCTTTACCATAGGGGTGGTTTGTTATTCAGAGAAATTGTTCAGGGTAAGAACCTGAGGAGGAAATATGTAGATTAAGAATTTATTCTATAATGTAATATGAGGATGGGTTCTATAAATTGAAAGGGCAAAGTATGTGGGACCTCTTTCATAAGGTTGGATCCTGATCACTGAAACACAAAACTCAGGATTAGGCTATAAACAAAGCTCAGGATTTGGGGTTTCAGGTGAAAGCTGGCCCCACAGAAAAGAAAAAAGATCACCAGGTTGTTCGACAACATCCATCCATCCATTAACTTAATGTCTGAAAGTATAAAAGACAAGAAATTAATATCTAGCTTTTACATTTTTATTATCAATAAGTTCATCATTAAGTAATTTATTACTGAAAATGTAAAATCCTGTTAATTTTTTATTCATGGCTATGTGATTTGTCTGGGTTGGTATATAAGATTGATTGAGTTCCATAAACACACATTCTGAAGCAGGAATATGCTGAACCTAAGTTGTATAAATAAACTATTTAATCTCAAGAGTTAATGAATAAGTCAGAAGTACGTTCTTTTTCTTCCCTCTCTTTTTCCTCCTTTACTTTTAAGACTTTGATATGACCTGGTTATTAAGATTTGGCTAATCACTTCAATGTGGCCAAGTGACTCCTACATCAAATCGGAATCCGTTTTCTACAAGTAAATTCTAAAGATGCCACCACTAGTTACTGGTATGTTTATATTCAAAGCTATTTGTGTTATAATCAGCATCATGTCAATTGTGTTCATGAGAACCAGATTGTATGCTCTTAAGTATTGTGCATAATTAGTGACTGTGGAAAAATTGCAACTTTGTTTGAAGAGTTAAAATGAAGAGTGACAGACTACACATGCACACATGAGTGTGCTTTTTCCCACAAAGTTATAGGTATTTGATATACACATGCTTTCATTTAAATATTTTGTACAAGGCTAATGCTCCCTCTAACATTTGCAACCATCCTCTACTGTTGTCTCTGCCTCACTTTCTAGACTGCAGCCCTTTCTAAAGCTTCCTGCCCAGAATGATTCTGTTTGCCATGGTTTACTCTTAGTTTTGTTCTGATGAGTTCCTCAATGACTTGTTTCCTTGGTTTAACTTAGCTTGGCAATGGGAAATATTTAGAATCTAAGTTTGTTCCCGATTTTTAATTGCTCCTTTCTTGATGACTATATTTTATTGTTATTTTGAAATATTCCTGACTTTCTGTGAAGCTGTATCCTTAAGTTCTATCCTGCTCTCCCTCCTTCCTTTGTCACCTGCTCTCTTTTATTTATCTTTTCCATCTATAGCCATTTTCCTCCCCAAATGCATGCTTGAGATTTTCATGTTTTCCCTCTCTCTTTCTCTCTCTCTCTCTCTCTCTCTCTCTCTCTCTCTCTCTCTCTCTCTTTTCTATAAAACTTCTTCAACTTGGTTAAATAGTGAAGGACTGACCAAGCCAATTTGTTGTTTGTTGTATATGCTTGTCTGTTTGTTTCCCTGAGGTGGCTTATTTTTGTAAGGATGAAAAAGAAAGTGAAAGGAACATTAATGAGCTCATGAGTAAAGGTGTAAGGTCTCATTCATAAATCATTGGGATATGGAATTATGAAGGTAGAATAAAAGATAAACAATTCATAAAATATCCCTAATCTCACTCTTTCTACCCATACTTGTGCCTGATCCTAAACATCTGCCAGGATACATGCTCTCCCAGGATGAAGTTGTAGCTGAACTTTCACTTGCATTTTTATGTAGAACTACACAAATCTCAAGATTTCTCAGTTTTCTTTAGTTTTCCAATAACACAATGTCTTCTATACATTTTAATATTTTCCTTACTGAAAAGAGAGTTATTTTTAAGGTTTTCTAAAATTTTCGTAACTTTAATCTAACCTCATGTAAATAAGTATTTACACTATATTTTCTTTTTTGTTCATTCATTCCAGTGTACTATGTTAAATCAGAACACTTGGTTTCATGACTTTTTTCATGTTTTCCTTTAAAGTACCTTTTATTTTTGATTTAGACACCTTTGTATCAGTATGATAAAATGTCTGATAGAAATATTTATACTAACTCATGGCCTCAGAGGTTTAAATCTTTCATGGAAGGCAGAGCACGACAGAACAAAGAACAAGCTGACAGAAGCCATGCTGGAGGGTTTAGGGGAAGACACAGTCCAAAGATGTATTCAAAATGACCCATTTCCTCCTAGGAGACCTCACAATGCCATTTTGTTGTGAATCCATGAAAGGATTCACTACACTATGGCCTTTATTTAACTACCCCAGTGACACCATAGTAGATACACAAGAGGAGAACTTTCCTGATGATTATTCAGCTCTCAATTGGATCAAGTTGAGAATCAAAATAAACTTCAGAGACCTCTGAATCATTTGTATTCTTAGTGACTCTAAAGATGAGCTTTCTCCAGAACCCTCTGGACTACTGGCAAAAACATAGGTCAATGATATTCTCTGCCACATTTGCTAATCCATATCTGAGTGGAATCTAAGAGCTTGAATACCTAGCTCCATACTTCCTGTGTTAGGGAACATACTTTTAGAAAGACTATGGAACACAGACCACATATTAGAATTGGATTTTCCAGTTCTACTAAGGAAATCAACAAAACTCAATATCTGTCTTTAAAGACTATAATAGAATGATGAAAATTAAAGAGTAAAACTTGATTTAAAATATAAATAAAAGACTCCTTATGAGGTACAAAATAATGTCTATCTTTAATTTGAAATTATGTTCTATACACATTAATTTAAAAATATCATCTTTAGTTTAGAGTGCCTATACCTAATAATATATTCATCCTTTCCTCAGAAAATTTTTGTATCTCATAGTTTCAAAACTACTTGATATTTTTAGACAACATTTATACATAAAGACATAACATTTTGTTGAATGTAAAATTGAGATATATGGAAAACTCTGGTTTGCTTGAACTCATTTGGAAACCCATCTTAAAATCAGAATTTGAACTTTTCTCTTTGAAGGTCTCAGCTCCCTTTAGAGGAGTGTGTGAGGTGCCAAGACTCTGAGAGTACCCAAGGACAAATCCTGATGACCTCTAAGAAACAGATTTTCTATTTTATTATATAATATGGTATTCAATATTATATGAAACTGTTTCCTTAAATTATTGTTGTTTATCCCTAATACCACCTTTAAATATAAAATCTTAAATGTAAAATAAATAGTGACAAAACACAGCCACATTCATTCCAAGTCCTCTTTTAATAGATTTCACATAATACCTCCAATACCTAATCTGTGACCATTGTATCTGATAAAGTTCAAACATCATCATTCATAGAGATGGTGCAGAGCCTTTCCTTTCTGCTGTGATATTTTTGGACATGAACTAGAAGAAAAGACATCGTGAAATAACAGAGATATCTCAGCAGTCAAGAGCATCAGAGCACCAGCTATTCCCGAGGACTAGGATTCAGCTCCTAGTATTACAGTGCACAATCCTCCTTACCTCCACTCTCAAGGGTTCTGCTAGCCATTTTTGTGCTCTGTGGAAGAGCAAACTTCATGTGGTGTGCAAATGTGCATGCAGGTAAAAACATTCATACACATGAGACAATAAAAATGATTTCAATCAATATATATATTGAAATAATGTTGAATCTTTTTATTATTTTAGAAATATATGCATGTATGTTTTTACAATATGTCAAAACTTTAGTCCATTTCTATATTCTTAAATGTAAAATTATTTCCATAAAACAGATAACTGTTTTTATACCTAATATTTGGAAAATTTTTAATAGTCAATAATATTTTCCTGTTGTCATAAAAATTAAATAAAACAATTTTTCCATTATGTCTTCTTTATATTATATAAACAGTGATAGACTCACTGTTTTTAAGTGTTTCTTTTACTTTTGACTTTATACTATCATTACTTCATTTCTCCCCTTCTCTTTCCACCTTCTGAACACTCTCATGTTATCTTTTTGCTCTGTTTCAGACTCATGGCCTCTCATTTTTAATCATTGATGTATATACACACACACACACACACACACACACACACACACACACACATATGGACACTCCAAAAATATCTCTCTCCAGTCTGTTCAGAAAACTACAACCATTCATAATAGAGTTATGGAGCTTTGTCTTAGTGGATGTATCTGCAAAACAAATTCCCACATCTACAACTAGGAGAATATTTCAGAAGAGGGAGTGGAAAAATGGTATGAGGCAGAGGAATAAGGGATTTGCTGTGAAAGTGTGTTTCCTAGTTATGTCAGAAGCTTTACCCATAATGTCTAACCAAAATGGCTGCCTAAACATGAGATGAACAAGAACAACAAGAAACATCCCAAAGTAGACAGACAAGAGCCCAGGAAGTCCCAATCATAAACCCACAGCATGAGCTACAGTCAAATAAGAAATGTTGAGATTGGGTAAACATTTTTCTCTTGAGAGGAGCACGCCAATTTGTTATCCACAGTCAAATGGTCAGCCCCCAAAAGATCCATATGAATAACATTACACAGGCTCATTTTTGTCAATCACTGTGCTTGGGCTATTTTCTTTGTGGTTTAGACTATTGTCTGGTATAGAGAACAAGTCTCTTAATTCCCAATTTATAGATGTTTGGCCAGGCATCCCAACACCATTGCAAGAAAACAGTTTATTCTTCCCTACTATTTCCATGTTTTTTTCTTTTTGATAATACTTTTTGTAATATACATAGAAGGCCAAATAATGGCAATAAAAATGTGTGTTATAGATATTGTGTTAATAAGCTGAGAAACAAACTAGAACACCCTGTTTTTGTGTAATCAATCTTAGCAAATACTTGCTTCTCAATTTTCTTTTCAGGGAAGTCAAAGTTAATTTGCATTCATTCATTTTGATAATTTTCAATACATTCATTATGTTTCCTTAGAGATATGCAAATTATCCTATTTTGTAAACAAAAAAACTATGGCTGAACTGGAAAAGTATTTTCTTTATTTAATGAACCAGTGTTAACATATATATCAGTATAAAAACAAGGTAGAATTTTAAATTGCTATTTACTTTTACAACGGACAGAAGACAATTGTTTATTTCAACTAGCATATAGGCTTCATATTAATAATAAATACATGAACCAAGCTGCCTAGGGATATTCTTCAGCTTTGACGCTGCATCAGAATTAAAGGTGAAAGGGATGGGGACAAGTTAGATATTTATTTCTAGAAATACAGTGTTCGTATTACAGAGGCTTCTCGTACCATGAGATTTTCAAGAGTAGCTGCATCTGTGACCCTCATGCTTTTCTCTTGATCAATGCTGCTGAATAAGTGACTTTCTCACAGGTGCAGAGACTCTCTTCTAACATACCATGGGGTTGAAAACTGTGCCCTCCCCACAGCCTTGAGCAGGCTGAATCAGACCTTTTTTTTTTTTTTTTTTTTTTTTGCCAGAGTCTGCTAGCCCACCTAGGGTGGAGTCTTCTGACCTAGGTAAAGTCTATTGTCCTGCCACATTTATGGCTTCCTGCAAGAAGGCACTACCTGATGAGCAGCTGGCTTGTTTCCTAACAGGATGAGATCCTGGCAAAGTGGAGGATAGGTTTCCCCCTCTTTAAATTCAGACCCCAGAATTAAACATTGAGCCTTGATCAGAGAACTTTGTCTTGGCTTGTGATTTCTCTAGCTGTCCTCCCTATCCATCCCCAGCTTTCCTTTCAGGTGCCCAGTAATCCAGGGCTGTTGGAGGCTACAGGCACCTGAATGATGGACCTTGAATATGAAAAGACTGCCTGGGAAACATAGTTTTGGTGGCGCTCCACAGAAAATGAGAGAAGATTGTGTCCTGCAACACATAGCATTAATGTTAGTACTGTAAATTGCGCCTTTTGAAGGCTATGGATTGCAAGGATGCAAAAAGGATACAGGCTAGACTGAGTCAGTGTTGGCCCAATGCTGATATCAGCTAGGGGTTGACAGTGGAAAATGGGACTGGAAAGTTCTAAACAGGCATTTGTCCACAGTCATGAACAGCATAAGGCAAGAGGAGTAGGGATTAAAATAAAATAAAATTAGGCAAAATAAAATAAAAAGATTAGAAACCAAAAACAACAAAAAAGGGAGATGCTAGATATACAAATGACATGAGAGAGAGAAAGATCAAGAGAGAAAGAAAATGGATTTCAGAGCTCTCCTAGGGATAGAAGGAAATCAGGAGACGTCCTGCTTCTCCTCTAATCTCTACAGGAGAATCCTTAGTTATGGTTACATCAAGTTCTCTTACCTTCCCTGTATTGTCTGTCCTTGGTGCACCAATCTGTCCATGTGTCAATTTGTGTCTGCTTTTGTTTCGTTATCTGAATGACTGTTCTTCTATATTTCATGTTGAAAAGAAAAAGTGGTTAAAACTTTATCTGCTGGCTATCCATCTCTTAAGTCAGTCTCAATTTGCACAGTGGAAGTTGATATAAGTTGCCCCGAACCCTTAGCCAGGAGTCAAGAACAGCAGGACAGTCCCTGCTGAAATGCCACTTTTAAGTGGGGTCAGCAGCTTCTTAATTTCTAAGGCAAACAAGCTGATAGTTGTTTTTTTTTCCTAGAAAAAAAAATCTCTGCAATTATGATTATTGGGTTCAGCAAATGACAAGTTTCTTTTTCTCCTGAAATTATAGCTAGTAAAAAAGTAAAATTTATTTGCTTGGTCTAAATTTATAAGATCGGTATAGCTGCTTCATTTGATTTCTGACTGGCCTTAAAGGTATAAATATGCTCTGCATGTCTTTGTCATAGACTATTGGCTTATAAGTTGTTGGGTATGACTAAAAAAAGTGTAACATTGGTAACAGAAAGTGAGCTTAAAATTGGTAACTCAATGTTGGAGATATTTTAAACAACAATAAGTGGCATGAATCAGCACAGGAAACAAGGCCTGTAAAGATACTTATAAATTAGCATAATATTTTATGTAATTCTTATCCTAGAAATTAGATTTATAAGGGATAAGTCTTAAAACAACGTGTCTTTAATGAGGTATTAAAAGTTGCACTGCCATGTATTCATGTATAAGAACTGACAGCAAAATTTGATACCATGAAAGTAAGGCTTTTTGTTTTGATTTTAAAGAGAATGGATTGTTTAAAGTTGGGTTTTGCTTTCCAAAGTTGTAGTTGTGCTCTAATGTTGCAAGAGAAAAATTAATAATTATAGTTAAATGGCCAGTGTTCCATTGCCTGCAGTTTGCAGTTTGGTCACAGGCTCAGGATTTTTTAACTTGTAAGCAGCTGAGCTTGTTTCCTGATGAGATCCTGACAAAGTAATGAGATCCTGACAGTGTGGGGGATGGTTTTCCCCTTTTTAAATTCAGACCCTAGAATTAAACATTGAGTCTTGATCAGAGAACATTGTCTTGACTCCTTATTTCTCTCGATATCCTTCTCCATCCCCAGCTTTCAGGAACCCAGTAACCCATGGCCACTGGTGGCTACAGAAATTGTCAATTGATGTGGAAGGGCCCAGCCTACTGTACACAATTCTTTGGGAAGGAGGTCCTGAGCTTTATATTAGAGGTAGCTAAGCATGAGTACAAAAGTGAACTGGGTTCTTTCTTGGGTTTAACTCTAAGCTTCTGCTCTCCTTTCTTTCAATGGTAGAAGGGTTACCTGTAAGTCTAAATAAACTATCTCATTCCCAACTTGCTTTTGGTATAAGTGCTTTATTCTAGTCATAGAAAGCAAACTAGAATACTGTGAATAATAAAATACCTCTAATCCCAGCATTTGGGAGGCAAAGGGGAGTCTCTTAAATTGGAAGCCATCCTGGTGTACATTGCCAGTTCCAGGACTGCCAGGGATCAGGGCTACACAGAGAAACTCGGTCTCAAACATACAAACACACACACACACACACACACACACACACAGAGAGAGAGAGAGAGAGAGAGAGAGAGAGAGAGAGAGAGAGAGAGAGAGAGAGAGAGAGAGAACAAAAATCCTTGACATTTACGGGAAAGTGGATAGAACTGAAAATCATTATGTTAAGTCAGGTAAGCTAGATTCATATGGATAAATACCATATGCATGCTCTTATATGAAATTTTATGTGTGGGTATGGCATATATATATATATATATATATATATATATATATATATATATATATATAT
>JADRCD010147024.1:0-32643 GCA_019843815.1 Montemys delectorum | reverse complement strand
GGAAGGAAGGAAGGAAGGAAGGAAGAAAGGAAGAAAGAAAGAAAGAAAACCTTCCTTTCCTACAAACTAGAATTTGTATTTTAAAAATTTGTATGTATTAGTGTGATTTCATTGTATCCATGCCTAATGAGGCAGATAAGGGTTCTGGATGCCCTGCAATTGAAATTGGAGGTATCAATGAGCTGCCGTATGGTGCTAGAGACAAACTCTGGGTTCTCCACAAGAGCAGTAATAGTTCTTAATATCTGAATCATCCTTCTAGCACACAAGTCCATGTTCTTTATCATGAAAGTCAATCTGTATTGATGCAAAGTTCTTGGTGTCTAATGCTATAGATTTGAAGATTTGTATAGAACAGAAATTATTTTTGTTAATAGCAAATTATATCCTAAGAAAATACTTAACCAGCTGCTCCCTTGAAGACACCATATCCTGAGCCACCCTAGAGAATCTGCTGTACTCAGAGCAGTTGGTAAGAACCTCTCCCTTCCACCCCCCCCCACCTCCAGCAAGTTCCACAACTTCAGCTGGAAGCCCAGTGGACTCAGGACCCATCACCTACCAAAACCCCTCCCCCCTTATAACATTCCCCTTCTGCTCGATCTTTCTGCTGTAGCAGAATTCTAGCTCATCTGCTCTCCTAAAGGCACCATATTCTGAGCCATCCCAGAAGATCCACTACACTCAGGGCAGTCGGGCAACAGACACCACAGCCTGAGGCATTCCAGGAGATCTGCACACAGGGAAACTGAGCAACTGATGATCAACTTGTCTGTTCCCCTGAAGACGGCACAGCTTGAAGGCCTTCCAGGAGGTCCTCTTTATACAGGGCAACTGGGTAATAGTCACCACAGTCTGAAGACCTCCTGGGGGCTCTGTGGCATGCAGGGCAGCCAACCGGACAGGCTGAAAGCCTCCCTGAAATTCTGCTGCACAGAAGGAAACAGAAATCACAGTCCATAGGCACACCTCGAGAACATCTTCACACAGGACAACAGCCTGACTGCTCCTCTGAGAACCCAACAGTCTGAAGCCCTCCAAAAGATGTACTGCAGCCAGGGCAACAGATAAGCAGCTTCTCTACTCCTCTGAAGATCCCCCAGTTAGAAGGTCCCACAGGTGGTCTGCTACAGCCAGGGCCATAGACATACTGGGAGACCTGAAGCACCCCAGTGACAAAAGAGACAAACTACATACAGAGTCACCTAGACTAGCAAACACCAGGGATACCCAGATGTCGAGAGGCAAGTGCAAGACTATATGCTACAGAAGCCAGTGGGCATCATCAGAGAAGATCTCCCCAAACAGAATGCACTTAATATACCAATACATTGAAAACCAGGAAGCTGACATAAAACCCTATCTCATGACAATAGAGTCCTTTCAGGAGGATATAAATAACTCAATGAAAGAAATACAGGAAAACATAGGTAGAGAGGTAGAAGCCCTTAAAGGGGAAACAAATAAATGCCTTAAAGGAATACAGGAAAACACAATCAAACAGGTGAAAGAATTGAAAAAAAGTGGTCCAAGACTTAAAAGTAGAAGTAGAAACAATAAAGAAAACACAAATGAAGGCAAATCTGGAAATGAAAAACCTAGGAAAGAGGTCATGAATTAAGGATGTAAGTATTACTTACAGAATACAAGAGACAGAAGAAAGAATCTCCGGTATAGAATATACCATAGAAGAGATTGACACATCTGTCAAAGAAAATACAAAACATAAAAAACTCCTAACCCAAAACCTCCAGGAAATTCAGAACACAATGAAAAGAATAATCTAAGAATAATCAGAATAGAAGAGAATGAAGATTCTCAGCTCAAAGGACCTGAAAATGTCTTAAACAAAATCATAGAAGAAAACTTATCCAACCTAAAGAAAGAGATGACCATAAAAGTGCAAGGAGCCTATGGAACAGGAAATAAATGAGACCAGAAAAGAAAATCCTCTCATAACATAATAAAACACTAAACAAATAGAACAAAATAAGAATATTAGAAGCTGCAAGGGAAAAGGGCCAAGTACATACAAAGGTAGATCTATTTGAATTACACCAGACTTCTCAACAGATAATATATATATATATATATATATATATATATATATATATATGCCAAAAGAAACTGGTCAGAGGTCATGCAGACTCTAAGAGAACACAAATGCCAGCCCAGGCTACTATATCCAACAAAACTCCCAATCAACATAGATGGAGAAAACAAAATATTCCAGAATAAAACCATATCCAAACAGTATCTATCTACCAATCTAGCCCTACAGAGGATCCTAGAAGAAAAACTCCAACACAAGGAAGGTACCTACACTAAAGAAAAGACAAGATACTAAGCATGTCACAACAAAGCGAAAGAAAGAGAAGCACAAGCACATAAAGCAATTTACAAAAACAAACATATCAAGAACCAACAGTTATCTATCTTTAATATCTCTCAATATTAATAGACTCATCTCACCCATAAAAAGACATAAGCAAACAGTCTTGATACACAAACAAGATCCAGCATTTTACTGCATGAAAGAAACACACCTTAATAAAAAAGACAGGCACTATCTCACAGTAAAAGGATGGAAAAATGTCTTCCAAGCAAATGTTCCCAGAAAACAGGCTGGAGGTGCCATTGTAATATCAAATAAAATAGACTTTCAACCAAAATTTATCAAGCATGATGAGGAAGGACACTTCATATTCATCAAATGAAAAATCCACCAAGAGAAAGTCTCAATTATGAACATCTAAGCCACAAATGCAAGGGTACACACATTCATAAAAGAAACTTTATTAAGTTCAAAACACACATTGAACCCCACACAATAATAGTGAGAGACTTCAACATCCCATTCTACCAATGGATAGGCCAATGAAACAGAAACTAGAGAGACACAGTGAAACTAATAAAGGTTATGAACCAAATGGATTTATCAGACATCTATAGAACATTTTGTCTGGAAGAAAATAAATAAAAAAAAGAATACACCTTCTCGCACTCCATGGTACCTTCTCCAAAATCAAACACATAATTAGTCACAAAACAACTCTCAAGAGATACCAAAGGTTTGAAAAATCCTGTGCATCCTATCAAATCACCATGGCCTGTGGCTGGTCTTCAATAAGAGCAAAACCAAGAGAAAGCCACCATAAATGTGGAAACTTAACAACTCTCTACTCAATGATAACTTGTTCAGGGAAGAAAAAAAGAAAGAAATTAAAGACTTTCTGGAATTTAAGGAAAATGTTGACACAACATACTCAAACTTATGGGACACAATGAAAGCAGTACTAAGAGGAAAATTCATAGTACTAAGTGCCCTGGTAAAGAAACTGGAGAGATCTTACACTAGCAACTTAATAGCACTTCTGAGAGGTTCACAACAAAAAGAAGCAGACTCACCACAAAGGAGTAGACAGCAGAAAAGAGTCTAACTCAGGGCTGAAACCACCAAATAGAAACGAAGAAAGCAATACAAAGAATTAACAAAACCAAAAGCTGATTCTTTGAGAGAATCAACAAGATAGATAAATCCCTAGCCAAAGTAAGGACTCAGAAGCAGTATCCAAATTAACAAAATCTGAAATGAAAAGAGTGACATAACAACAGAAACAGAAGAAACTCAAAGAATCATCAGATCCTACCACAAGAGCCTATATTCAACAAAACTGGACAATCTAGATGAAATGGATGGTCTTCTAGACAGATACCACATACCAAAGTTAAATCAAGAGCAGGTAAACTATCTTAATAGGCCCATACTTCATAAGGAAATAGAAGAAGTCATTAAAAATCTCCCAACCAAATTAAGCCCAGGGCCAGATACATTTAGTGCAGAATTCTACCATACCTTCAAAGAAGAGCTAATACCAAGATTCCTCAAACAATTCCATAAGATAGAAGCGAGTACACTATCTAATTCATTCTATGAAGCCACAATTACTATGATTCCTAAAATACAGAAGGACTGAACCAAAAAAGGAGAACATCAGTCCAATCTCACTTATGAATATCAATGCAAATATACTCCATAAAATTCTTGCAAACCAATTCCAAGAACACATCAAAACCATCATGCACCATGATCAAGTAGGCTTCATCCCAGGGATGCAAGGCTGGATCAATATATGAAAATCAATTAACATAACCCACTATATAAACAAACTCAGAAAAAAACATGATCATTTCCTTAGATGCAGAAAAAGTATTTGACAAAATATAATACCCCTTCAGGTTAAAAGTATTGGAGATTATTTTTTAGTTATATCAATTTGCCTAAGAATTTCATGAATTCATTGTTTTTAATAGCTGAGTAGTACTCCATTTTGTAAATATACCACATTTTCTGTATCCATTCCTTTGTTGAAGTATATCTGGATCCTTTCCAGCTCCTGGTGTTATAAATAAGGCTGCTATGAACATAGTAGAACATGAGTCCTTATTACATGTCGGAGCATCTTTTGGGCATATGCTCAGGAGTAGTATAGCTGGGTCCTCAGGTAAGACTATGTCTAATTTTCTGAGGAATAACCAGACTCATTTTCAGATTGGTTGTACCAGCTTTTAAGCCCACCAGCAGTGGAGGAATGTTCCTCTTTCTCCACATCCTTGCCAGCATATGCTCTCACCTGAGTTTTTGATCTTAGCCATTCTAACTGGTGGAAGTGGATTCCCAGGGTTGTTTCGATTTGCATTTCATGAATGATAAAAGATGTTGAACATTTCTTTAGGTGTTTCTCAGCCATTCGATATTCCTCAGTTGAAAATTGTTTGATTAGCTCTATATCCCACTTTTTAATAGGGTAATTTGATTCTTAGTAGTCTAACTTCTTGAGTTCTTTGTATGTATTGGATATTAGCCCTTATTGAATGTATGATTGGTAAAGATCTTGTGCTAATCCATTGGTTTCCATTTTGTCCTATCATGCTGAGTGAGGTAACCCAATCAAAAAAGAACACACATGTCATAAACACACTGAGAAGTGGATATTAGTACAAAAGCTCCAAATAACCAAGACAAAATTCACAGACAACATGAAGCTCAAAATGAAGGAAGACCAGAGTGTGGGTGCTTTGATCCTTCTTAGAAAGAGAACAAAATATTCACAGGAGCAAATATGGAGATAAAGTATAGAGTAGAGATTGAAGAAAAGGCCGTCCAGAGACCATCCCACCTGGGGATTCATCCCACATACAGTTACCAAACCCAGAAACTACTGTGGATGCCAAGAAGTGCATGCTGAAAGGGGCCTGATATGGCTGTCTCCTGAGAGACCCTGCCCGAGCCTTACAAATACAGAGGAGGATGCTTGCAACCAAACATTGAACTGAGCATGGGGACCCCAATAGGGCAGTTAGAGAAAGGACTGAAGGAGATAAAAGGGTTGGCAACCCCTTAGGAAGAACAACAATATCAACCACCCAGATACCCCAGACCTCCCTGGGATTAAGCCATCAGCAAACGCGTGCACAGTGCTCTAGCTGCATATGTAGCAGAGGATGGCCTTGTCATGCATCAATGGGAGATGAGGTCCTTAGTTCTATGAAGGTTGGATAGATGCATCAGAATAAGGGAATGAAGGGCGGGAAGTGTGAGTGGGTGGGTGGGTGGAGGAATACCCTCATAGAAGCAGGGGAGGGAAGACAGGATAGGGAGTTTCTGGTAGAGGGGAAACCAGGAAAGGGGATAACATTTGAAATATAAATAAAGAAAATATCAAATAAAAAAAGAAAAAGGAAAAGAAAAAGAAAAAAATATGTATTGGAGAGATCAGGAATTCAAGGCCCATACCTAAACATAACAAAAGCAATTTATGGCAAACCAACAGCCAATATCAACTTAAATGAGACATATTTGGAGAAATTCCATTAAAATCGGGGACAAGACAAAAATGCTCGTTCTCCCCATATCTATTCAATATAGTATTCCTAGTGCTAGCTAGAACAATGAGACATTAAAAAGAGATCAAGTGGATACAAATTGGCAAAGAAAAAAAATAAAGTTATCACTATTTGCAAATGGTAAAATAGTATACATAAGCAACCCAAAAAATTCTACTAGAGAACTTCTCCAGCTGATAAACAACTTCAGCAAAGTGGCTGGATGTAAAATTAACTCAAGTAAATCAGTAGCCTTCCTATATACAAACGATAATCAGGCTGAGAAAGAAATTAGGGAAACAACTCCCTTCACAATAGCAACAAATAATATTGCCTTAACTCTAACCAAACAAATGATGTCCTGTATGACAATAACTTCAAGTCTTTTAAGAAAGAAATTGAAGAAGATCTCAGAAAATGGAGAGATCTCCAATGCATATAGATTGACAGAATTAACAGTAAAAATGGCCTCCCTACCAAAGGCAATCTACAGATTGAATGCAATCCCCATCCAAATCCCAACACAATACTTCAAAGACATTGAAAGAGCAATTCACAAATTAATCTGGAAAGGCATAAAACCCAGAATAGCAAAAACTATTCTTAACAATAAAATAACAGCTAAGGGAATGACCATCCCTGACCTCAAGCTTTACTACAGAGCAATAGTGATAAAAACTGTATGGTATTGGCACAGAGACAGAGAGGTTGATCCATGGAATAGAATTGAAGACCCAGAAATGAAACCACACACTTATGAGCACTTTTTCTTTAAAGAACAAACCAAAAATGTACAATGGAAAAAAGAAAGCCTCTTCAATAAATGGTGATGGCCTAAGTGGCTGTCTGTATGTCAAAAAAATTAAAATAGATACATATTTGTCACCTTCCACAAACTTCAAATTCAAGTGGATTGCAGAGCTCAACATAAAACCATATACACTGAATCTAATAGAAGATAAAATGGGAAAGTGCCTTGAACTCATTGGCCCAGGGGGATATTTGCTAAACAGTACTACAATGGCTCATGTTCTAAGATCAAGATCCCAGCACTTAGGAGGCAGATGCAGGCTGATTTCTGAGTTTGAGTCCAGCCTGATTTACAAAGTGAGTTCCAGGACAACCAGGGATACACAGAGAAACCAATCAGAATGGCTAAGATCAAAACCTCAAGTGACAACACATATTGTCAAGGACGTGGAGAAAGATGAACATTCCTCCATTGCTGGTGGAACTGCAAACTGGCACAACCCTCTGGAAATCAATCTGGAGGTTCCTCAGAAAATTGGAAATAGATCTACTTGAAGACTCAGCTATACCACTCTTGAGAATATACCCAAAAGATGCCCCACCATGCCACAGGAGCAAGTGTTCCATTATATTCATAGTGCCCTTATTTGTTATAGCCAGAGGCTGGAAACAACCCAGATATCCCAGGACAGAAAAATGGATACAGAAAATGTTGTTCATTTACATAATAGAATAATGTTCAGCTATTAAGAGGAAGGACATCCTGAGTTTTACAAGTAAATCGCTGAAACTAGAAAATATCACCCTGAGTAAGGTAACTCAGACCCCAAAGAACTTGCATTGTATGTATTCACTATAAGTGGATATAAGCCAAAAAAAAAGAAAAAGAAAAAGAAAAAGAAAAATATAGAATACCCAAGATGCAGTTGACAGAACTCAAAAATGTCAACAAGCAGAAGCGCCCAAGTGAGGATACCTCAGTCCTACTTGGGAGGGAGAAGAAAGTAGTCACAAGTGGGGAAGGATCAAGGGACCTGGGAGGGAAAGTGGACAGGGGCAGGTGGATGAAAAGGGGAACCTGATCTGTATTGGGTGAGTGAAAAAGACTGAGGCCCCAAGAGCCCTCAGAAAGAAATGAAACAGGTAACCTTAGGAGTTATGAGGTTAGGAGGACTCTCCAGAATGCACCAGAGGCCTGAGAGATGAGAGACTCTCTAGACTCAAAGGGAGGGACCGTAGAAGAAATGTCTGAGAGTAGGGAGAGGGAACTTAGAGAGCCCACCTCGAGCAGGAAGACAGGGCATCAAGTAAGGGAGGAGGTTGCCATCCTAGAGTCAAAACTCTGACCCACAATTGTTCCTGTCTGAAAGAACTGCACAGATGGAAATGGAATAGCACCTGAGGAGAAACTCCAGTGACAGGCACAAAGTGGAATCCAGATCAAAGGAAGGTCCCAAGGCCTGACATTATTACTGAGGCTATGGAGCGCTTACAAAAATGCCTGCCTTCCGAAAGACCCAACAAGCAACTGAAAGACTCAGATGCAGATATCTGTACTCACCCAATGGACAGAAGCTGCTGGCCCCTGTGGTTTAATTAAGGAATAGCTGGAGGAAGCTGGGAAGGAGGAGGACAACCAGCAGTCTCAATTTACCTGGACCTCGAGATCTCTAAGACAGTGAATCACCAACCAGGCAGCATGCACCAGCTGATAAGAGGCCCCCAGCACATATACAGCTGAAGATTTTCTGGTCTGGATTCAGTCAGAGAAGATGCACCTAACCCTCGAGAGACTGGATGCTATAGGGAGTTTAGTGGTCAGGTTGGGTAGGGTTGAGGACATCTTTGTAGAGACAGGGGTTGGGGAGGAGGAATGGGATGTAGAACAGTTGGATGACAGACCATGGGGGCGGGAGGGAATGAAATCTGGAGTTTATAATAAATAAATAAATAAATAAATAAATAAAAAAAATACTTAACCAAGTCTGACTCTATAATATACAAATCAGGATATTTCTTAAAGCAATAAATGACCCTGCTAAGAATGTGGCTGTGATGATTATTCAACACAGGAAATAATGAGATCCCAGAACAGGTAGTCCTCATTGCCTGGGGATTTAACTCTGCCAGAATTAACAGTTCTAAAATTTACTATTAAGTGCTCTACTCTCTGAACAGCAGAGGGTTCATGCTCTGGGATTCATATCAAACAATACTCCATCCCAATCTTATATGTATTTAAATAATCTTAAATGTGTCTATGCCATTTCCAATGGAGGACCTAGAGAAAGGACAGGAGGAGCTGAAGGAGCTTGAGCCACATAGGAAGAACAACAATATGAACCAACCAGTACCCCCCAGAGCTCCCAGGGTCTAAACTACCAACCAAAGAGTACAAATGTAGGGCCCATGGCTCCAGCTGTATATGTAGCAGAGGATGGCCTTGTTGGACATCAATGGGAAGAGAGGTCCTTGGTCCTGAGAAGGCTCAATGTCCTAGTCCATGGGAATCCAAAGACAGGGAAGCAGGAGTGGGTGGGTTTAGTGAACAGGACAAGGAGAGATGGGATAAAGGGTATTTCAGAAGGGAAATCAAGAAAGGGGCTGACATTTGAAAATGTAAATAAAGAAAATATCTAATTTAAAAAAGAATAAAAACAAAAAATGCAAAATAAAGTAAATATTTAAAAGATAGTTTTTAAAGAATTTTTTATTAACTTTTAAGAATAAACTTCCCTACTTGACAGATATATTTTAAGAATCATTTTCAAACTAAGTATGTCACACAGCTCAGCTGCCTGTCTCAAGATGAGTTCCCTATTTTTAACTTGACACTTATTGTCACCTTGGACCTCCAATCCAACTGGATCTCTGTATTACATGGCACTTTCATTTACTGAACTCCAAGCTCAGCAATAAATCAAAAGAAAAAAACAATTTATTTACCCCAATTTCCAACAATATGTAGAAGTTAAGCAATGACTCAATGCATTATTTCACGAATATGCATATAATAGTGGTGCTATTTTAACAAGGTTTATAAAGTCACAATCTTACTTGAACTGAGTTAGTATTTTCTAGCGAAAGACTGTGGTCCTCTAGATAAAGGCTAAGTCACTTGTTCTGAATAGGCCTGTGTGTGGAGAATATGAGTTCAACATCAGAAACCCTTTCAAATCTACTTTTCTTTTCCACCTGCTTCTTATACCTTGTCATGAGGAGGATTAGAAGTTTGGAGAAATAACAGTAATTAAGATAGCTTGCCAAGTTCAAGATGCAAATATCTAGAGCAGAAGGTGACTGAACTTGGGTCTCAGGTCAGAATTGCTGATGGGTGAGTTTTCCACCTGCCTTTGAAGAGGGTCGAGGTAGGGACAGCTCAGAACATCATGATGCTGCTCTGAGTGTGCCAGGTCCTTGCAGTAGTGGCCTGACACTTCTGAGGGAAATTTATCAGTATACAGATGAGTCCTGCTACCTTTCAAATCATCTGGATAATTCTGAATCAGGGAAGAAGAAATACACAATTGCAACGAAACTAAATCTGAAATGTTCTACTATGAAGGGAATAAGTTATCTGATTTACCTGATTATTACAGAGCTCACAAATTTCAGAAATTTTACTATTGCTTGGTGGCCAAACAAAGCACCATGAGAAAATGCTTAGAATATTCAGGATTTAGGGAAAAGAAAGAAAAGAAAGAAAGAAAGAAAGAAAGAAAGAAAGAAAGAAAGAAAGAAAGGAAGGAAGGAAGGAAGAAAAAAAGAAGAAAGAAAGAAAGAGAGAGAGAGAAAATCTTGTGTGATAATTCAGACCTGTAATCTTAACAACTATGAAGATGTTAATTCAAAGCCACACTGGGCTATTTAATGAGTTATAAACTACACTGAGCTATAGACTGAGACCATGTTTCAGAAAAAGACAACAAACTACAATAATGAGAAAACAGAAATAAAAAACAAAGGTTTTATGCTCAGTAAATATTCCTGTAATATATATAAAGAAATTACAAATGACTATAAAATGTACTGTCCTGTACAATAGCTTTTATATCTTTATGTGAATACTGTTGTGTTAGAATCTCTGCTCATCTGGACAGATCACACCAGACCAGGACAGTTCCACAGGAGAGGTTTATTTTGGGGGGAAAAAAACAAAAAGACATGATGAAGACAAAGAGGGAAAAGTGAGCAAAAGTCAGGAGGGGTCTGCCTCTTATTTGGGCTGTGACATAACCACTCACACTGCTGGCACAGGTAAAGGTGGATGCTGGGAATGTGTTGCAATTACCATGGCAACAGATATACAGGTCCCTGTTGTCTATGGGTGACATCAGCATCATCACTAGATTTGGAGATGACCAGTGACAGTAAAGTGTGTTCCTGACTCTAAAGCCAGTTCCCGATGCCAACACATACTTTGAGCACTTGTTACATTTCTGAAAATACTAGAGAGTACATATGATGATGACTTACTAGGTGGATGGATTTATTACGCTCATGGTTGCAGAAGGTTCAACCTATGTGGCTGCAGGCCTGGGGCAGTAGAGTGTTCTACCATGCAGTATAGAAGGGATCAAATCCTCTGGTGGCCATCTCCTTTGCTGTTGTTTATTCCAGTCCCAGCTCCCATGTCAAGAGACATATACCTCTCACACCCTGGATCTTTCCCATCTGTTAATCTTTTCTGGAAATTCTTTCACAGTTTTAACCAAAGATATGCCTCTACGATTTCCTAGGGTATGCTAAAATAAGTGAATTTGACAATAAGGTTTGACAATCATTGAACTTTATTTAACAATCTCTACTGCTTGATTATTCTGTGCTTTTCTTATGTTCTGTGCTTGAGAGAGCATTTTCTAGGCAATTGGTGCAGGGAGCCATTTTTAATAGCATCAATGCCTGCCTTAAACATAAGAGTACTATTGTCATAATGAAGACAAATGTCTCAGAATTTTCAATTCTCACACTTGAAACTATATTCTCAGTTTCTTCTTTATAAGTTTCATTTCCATTTAAACAAAAACAATAATTCTAAATATTGATGAGATATAATATGATGTTTAATCAAAATGTGCATACTATGGGATGTTTAAATGAGTTTAATTAGCAAATCTATTGCCTCAACTATTTGTCATTGTTTTTTGTGGAAGCATTAAAAATCTCATTAATTATTTAAAAATAAATAACATAATGTGCCATTACTGACTATAGTTATTTCATGGTGCAATGTAAACCAGAATGTATATTTTCTTTTTCTTTATTTTTTTTTAATTTATCATTTCATTCCTTTAGATCTCAAATGATATCCCACTCTCCAGTTACCCCTCCACAAACACCCATCCCACATCCACCCACCCTCTTCCCATTTGCCTGTATAAGGGTGATTGCTCATCCCCTCATCCTCTCCTGCCCCAACACTCTAGCATCCCCCTGCACTGAGGAATCAAGCCTTGCCTGGACCTAGGGCATTCCCTCCCATTGCTGCCAGGCAAGGCCATCTTCTGTTGCATATATATCTGCAGCTATAGATCACTCCAGGTACACTATTTGGTTGGTGATCTAGTCTCTGGGAGCACTGGGTAGTCAGGTCTACCTATGTTGTTCTTCCGATGGGGTTGCAATCACGCTCTGCTCTTCCAGTCCTTCTGCCAGTTCCCCCAACAGGTTCTTTGAGCTCAGTCTGATGGTTAGCTCCAAGCATCCAAAATCTGCATCAATGAGTTGTTAGCCAAACTTCCAAAGGAACCAACACATCAATTTCCTGTCAGCAAGTGCCTCTTGACCATGGCAACAGGGTTGGTTTTGGTGTCTGCAGATATTATGGGTCCATCAGGGACTGGTGGAGCAGTCCCTGAATGGCTCTTCCTTCAGTCTCTGTTCCAATATTTGTCCCTGTTATTTCTTTGGACAGGAACATTTCTGGTTTAAAAATTTGAGATGAGCATGTGTATTTTCAAACTAAAGCATTGTATCTTATAATCTTGATTTTCAACTTGATTGGATTTAGAACCAATCAACAGACAAATTGCTGAGAATTCTGTACTACTTTACTTTTATTAGAATCCATGTCCTTGGACCTTCCACCTGAAAGACTGAGGACCAGTGGATCTTCAGGATTACTCCAGGTCTTGAGAAGCAGATGGGAGTACTGAGCCTGGATACAGAAAATTGCACCTGATCTAGTGTATTGGCATTGAAGACACAGGTTGTTGTTATGACTAAACTTGACCATGAATTTATTAAACTTTAGGAGATAAATTCTTAGAACAATTTGGAAACATAAAATTTGGAGCTGCACATTGGAAAAGCTTAAAATGCAATAAGTGCAATAAGCACAGCTAATGGGTGAGCTAATGGGAGCACAGAAAACAAGAATGCCAACAGCAACACAGTGTAGACAGTGAAGGCTACAGACTTTCTTAGCAATTAAGCTAAAGGTCTTTTACATCTCATCCTTCAGAAAAATTGGAGAAAAGAACACATTTGAGCTACTCTTCTAAGAGCTGTTTGCCTCTAAGGGGGTACTGCAGACTTCCTCTCTGAGTACAGAACAACCTAAGCACACCAGGGCAAGTGTGCACAAGATTCATGTCAAGACCTAGCATCAGAACTGTTCATCATCTGTAAGTACTGAATTTAGGGCATGGTTAAAAACTACAATTCCAAGCCTTTGAAGGTTCCTCACCAGATCTTAAAGAATCTTAGGTGACAAAGTAGTGTGTGCTTGGGTCCACATATGGGTTCCTTGGGTTCCTCTTTTTCTATGTTCAGGTTTACTGTGACAATGCTGTAAATGAACCTGAGGCAGCTGGCCTTGCTTCTGCAGCCTGACTTCTCCTTTTGTGAGTTTATAGTAATGATTGGAACTGGTGGACAATGCATGAGAGTTTCTCCAATAAAGTCGTATGCTTTTCTGTTGAAATGCAGTGTTCATAGGCATGAGTACAAATGCCCACAGCATCTTATGTAACAGGATTCTAACTTCCAAATCTAATAAAGTGTCTGACAATGTCATATTCAAAGAGATTAGTACAAACTTTCCATACTGTGAGAATGACATATTTAGCTGAGGCAGCTGCATGCTTTCTGGATAACTAGAATTGTCTTTCCCTGTAGAAATAAAAGTAATTTATTTTCATCATTTTGAGTCAAAGCTGCTTCCTGGGAGACTGCACTTTACCTACATTATTTCTGTGTATGAAATAAATAACATATTGCACTTAAAAATACATCATTAACCTCCAAAATTCATATCACCCAGGGAACTTCTGGAAAGGGTAAATATGAAACCCATCAGAGTAAAATTATGATGTGCTTATGGAATGTTGACCTTTTCCAAGTGATGAAAATAAAGAGTGGCTCAAGCTTGCTGACCTGGGCAGTGCTCTTCCAAACTGTCCACTAATGTAAATGAAGTCTCTGTCTAGAGATTTTTACCACAAAGTGGAAAATATGTACATAGAAAATTTCTTACAATACAGCTTATTCTTTGTAATTAAAGCAAACATTATAAGCAAATATTTTATATTTTGATGCACCTTTTAAAAACCTAAGAGCATAATTGCTTCAGAACTAATCTAATATGAAGACAAACTAATTGAGAGCCTAATACAAACTTCAATATTTGTGTAGTTCTCCTTGTAAATACTCTAGGGAATGCTCTAGAAGAATAGTAGCAGTTTCTGGCTTTGTGGTTTGTGTGTGTGTGCGTGTGTGTGTGTGTGTGTGTGTGTGTATGTGTGTGTGTGTGTGTGTGTGTGTGTGTTTCTTCAATTTCTTCTTTATCAGCTCCCAAATTCCAATGCAATTTTAACACACAAGCAGAACTGAATGCTCTGATAATATTCTCAGTACATTGTATGTAACAAAGTCCTTCATATTTTCGAGTCTGACATTTTAGATGATGTAAAGAAGTGAAATTTTCAATGGCAAAGGCTAGTGTCTACTCTGTTGCGAATATAGTGATTCCCAGAGTACAAGGTAGAAATCTATATCTTGTTTGATGGTATGTGAATTTGCCGCTGTGTGCGTCTTATACTGGATACCATGTTGAGCTGGGTAGTTTATAAATACTTAGATTTAGAGAATTGGTGGTCATGTAAGTTAAAGATCACCAACAGTTTGACTGGTTTTAGAATCACATAAATATATACCTGTAGGAATATATCTTGATGTTTTTAAGAGAAGTTGACATGAGGACAGAAACTAGCCATGAATATGGATACATCGTCTAGTGAACTGGGACCCTAAAAAGAATCAAAAATATGAAAAGGAGCAATCCAGCTGAGCAATGCTGTTAGTTGTATCTGTTTCCCTCACTGCAGACATCATGCAACCAGGCTGATGCAACTACAACTAGATGACTCCACTCCAGCTACTGTGCTTTCTTGACACATGACTACATTTGTCTTAAACTGTGCCCCAAATTATACATTTCTCTTAAGTTAAAATTGCAAGATATTTTGTGATGACAACAATAAGATTATATAACCCAGAAGCTTACATAGTAAGACTATTCATCTTAAAGGAGAGAAATCAAAGATTCTTCACTTCTGAACATGTGAGGATACTGAAGGAAAATGGTTGTCTATGAGCAATTTTTTACACCTAGATCATTGGGCTCCCTGCATATAGAACTCTTGGGAAGATTTCAAAGTATTAAAGCAATTCTTCATTTTTGGTTAAATAAATGGAAAATTCATCTATTAGGATGTGATTTAAATGAATGTTACTTTATCTCATATATGCTAATAAAGTTTACCCTGATATATAAATTGTGAAGAGTAAAGTTTGGTGACATTCATGTATAATCCCAAAATTGACAATGATTATTTTCATATTATTTATGAATACATGAATATTCATGAAAACATTAAAAAATTGAAAATTTATCACTGGTTTCCCAGGTCATATACAGAGCAGGAAAGAAGATGAAAAGGAATAGGTGGAGAAAAAGAAGGAGAAATTACCAGTGTCCTTACATAGCATCTTGGCAACATGATAAATTCAAAAACATAATATAAGTATTTCACTTCTCAAAGCTTTTTTTTAGAAAAAATACTTCTTACCATTGTAGCAATGTATTATTTAAAAAGTTTCTTATGTCTTCAGGAATATTTTGGTCATCATTGAAATTATTCAGAAATTAATTTCTTTTGAATATTTGACACAACACATATCAAGTCCATTTGCAAAGGGGGACTATCATGGATAGGCTTCAGTAAATTTTACAACAATTACAGTGTGATACGTCTAAATACCATCATCACTCTGAGCTGCTAGGATTATAGGCTGTTACTATTTGACTATCGAAAGAACAATCTTTATAATGACATTACAATGCGCGGAATACTCTTGGGATTAACACTACAGTATAAAGAGTGAAGAATCAAAATTGGGAAGAAAAATAAAAAGATAGATGAATGAAAGGTAGATAGATAGAAAGATAATAAGTAGATAGATAGAAAGATAGATAGGTAGATAGATAGATAGATAGATAGATAGATAGATAGATAGATAGAGATAGCTTGATTTGGTTGAATAGGAAATTCTAAACCTATGAGAATAACATGGCTTGTTTGGTGTTGGAGTTAAAGCTTAGACTCAAATAAATTTCACTTTACTGTTTATCTACAATGCAATAGTTCTGTAAGATAAAACATGATTTCAAAGATTGCACAATCTTCCGTAATCACACCACTAGCTGCAGCCCATGAGGCTCAGGATGATCCTTCACATTTCATCATATTAGTTCTGTTTGACTCTTGGTGAGAGCTTTGTGACAGAGTGACTTGACTTTCAGTGAGGTTTGATTCACTTCTCCTGATGACTACAGATGTTAAATATATCCATTCATTTTGGATGCTTATATTTCATATTTTCAAAATTGCCTTTTCAATTTGTTTTCATATTTTCATCTTCATTATTTTTTGTTTTGATTTTTTCCATGTTCTGTATATATTCTACTGCTAGAATTAAAACTTATTTTCAGCCCCTAATCTTGCAATTTTTTTATGCTTATTTTCAAACATCATTTGAGAAAGCAAAAGTGCAGAATAAAAATATCAAAGTGTTAACCAATAAAATCAAGCTGGACAGTGAGATAGAAGTCTGTGTGAAACGATGAAAAAAATAAAAGAATTGAAAAACTAATGCTGTATCTTTATTTCCCTGTGTAAATTTTCCTTTTGAGACCAGTACATAGCATTTACTTTTGAAAATAGGAATATTTCTGATTTAAATAATCAGTTGAATATTTATAACAATTATTTGTTCCTATAGAAAAATAAAAAACAAAAAATTGAGTTTACAAAAATATAGTATAAAATTTTAATATAACAACAACAACAACAACAACAACAATAATAATAGCCTTATGACTCAGGGAAGTTAAAGTACAATAAAATCTCTGGCATTAAATATTTTGCTTTAAGAGATTAGAGTCACAAGTGAGGAGGGAGAGAGGGACCTGGGATGGAAAAATAGAGGGAGAGGAGTGGTGGAGAAAAATGGAACCTGATCTGGTATTGGGTGAGGGAAAAAGACTGGAAGCCTGAGGACCAGCAGAAAGAATGGAAACAGGCAACCTCAGGAAATAGAAAGTTGGGGGGACCCTCTGGAACACACCAGAGACCTGGGAGGTAAGAGATTCTCAGGCTCAAAGGGAGGGACCTTAGGTGAAATGCTCAAAAGTAGGGAGGAAGAACTTACAGAGTTCACCTCCAGCAGCAAGACAGGGCATCAAGTGAGGGATGGTGTTGCCATCCCACAGTCACACCTCAGACCCATATTTGTTCCTGTCTGAAAGAATTACAGGGATGGAAATGGAGAGAAGCCTGAGGAAAAGAAGGTCCAGCAACAGGCCCAAGTTGGATCTAGCTCAACGGGAGGCCCCAAGGCCTCACACTATTCCTGAGGCTATGGAACATTCACAAAAATGGACCTATCATGACTTCCCTCTGAAAGACCCAACAATCAGCTGAAAGAGTCAGATGCAGATATTTGTACACAACCAATGGACAGAACCAAATGACCCCTGTTGAATTAGTAAAGGCTGAAAGAAGCTGAGGAGAAGGGCGATCCTATAGGAAGACCAGCAGTCTCAATTAGTCTGGCCCCCGAGATCTCTCAAACACTGGACCATGAAACAGATAGCATATAACAGCTGATATAAAGTTCCCAACACATATACAGTAGAGGACTCCTGGGTCTGTATTCATTCAGAGATGATGCACCTAACCCTCAAGAGACTGGAGGCCCCAGGGAGTTTAGAGGTCTGGTGGAGTGGAAGGTAGCAGCATCCAGGTGGAGACAGAAGGGTTGGGGAGGAGGTGTGAGATGTGAAGCAGTCAGTAGGTGGATTGGGGGGTGCTGGTGAATAGAATATGGACTGTAAAAAAATTAATTTAATAAAAAAATAAAATTACATTAAAAAATAAAAAAAGAAATTAAGCATTCTCAAAAGGAAAAAATAATTGTATAGTGCCAAAGATGAATAATTAATTTATCTATAAATTTTCTTATTATTGCACATTTGAGTTTATCTCTGGGTATTTCAGTATTATCATTCTTTGCCACTATAAACAATGTCATAATAAAATTTCTTAAACATGTAAAAAGAAGAGATTAGGGTGGATATTTGAAATATTTTTAAATGAATGAGAATTTTTATTAAAATGTATTTAAAACATTTTATTAATATATATTTCATTCCTCTTCTCTTTGCTGAATCAAAATATAAGCATTTTTTAATAAGAAGTGATGCACTTAAATTTCTGCAACTTGGTTCCATTTTGTCTCCCAACTAAAACATTTTTACTGAAAATGCAAAAATGTTTGGATTCAGAATAAATTATTTATGATCTCTGAAAGAGTTCTCTATTTTTCCAAAGTTTAAAAGGACAAAAAAAATTCTTGTTGTATCTTCATCTCTTAGAATTCTACCCATTTAGGATGGATTACAGGAGCATTCGTGGGAAAGATACCTGAGCCCACCAAGACCACCGCATGGTGTCTCTATTCTAACAACTACAACGACAAGTGCAACGGATCCTGATCTGTGATGTTATAGGATTTTTTTTTTTTTAGATTTTTGTTGTCAGTAATTATGTGCATGTCTGTGTTTCTGTTAATGTGCACATGAATGTAGTGTCTATAGTCAGAATAGTGCAATCTGGAGGTGTAGTTAGAGGCGGTTGGGGGCCTCCCAATTGGGTGCTGGGATCTGAACTCTGTTCATGTGTAAGAGACCTGCATACTGTTAGCAAATGGATCACGTTCTAGTCCACCTCTTTATTTCTTATTAATGAACAATCAATTAGGTAATGATTTGCTGTTGAAGATCACCAGCTTTGATTACTTAGTGTGCTAAAAGTCTGACAGAAGAACGCTTATTGCTGAAGAGAGCAGCTTGTTTCCACAGGAGAGTTTTATGCCATGATACTGTCTTTTCTCCTTCTGTAAAACCTCCATAACCCACATGTTATTAGATAGTAACTCCAGTTCCCTCTGCAGTTCCCATATGTTCAATAAAACCCTTTTCTCTGCTTCCCTCTTGAACCCAGACAGTCTCTAAGGTCATATATCTTTAAGTCAAAACCACTCATGGTTTCCCAAAAGCAGGGCTTCTATCCACTTAGTTTGAATTGCTAAAATGATATATAAATGATATATAAAAATATAAGCTCTGCAGTGATGGATTTTAAAAAATATACATACTAAAGTGCTGGATTGATTCAGTACAAGCTGGAGATTCAAGGTCCAAGATGGAGTGATATATTTCAAATGCCAAAGTTTTAACTGTGTTTTGTTACAACAACAAAACACAACAGAGCAAAACAAAACAAAACAAAAAATAAACAAAACAAAAACAAACAAACAAACAAAAACAAAATGGAATCCTAAGCCTTCTTTATTGGAACAGAAAAGGAAACACTGACTTTGTTTTGCACCATTGTAGAGGTTAATAACTGGTGCATTGAGACAACCAGAATATCCACAGGAAACACTGGTACACAGTAAATAGAGAACAGGTTGAAATGGGAAGAATGAAATGTGCACACTTTCTAAAACATGAGAAACGGACAAACTGAGTCCATGTTATTGATACACCACACTGCTGTATATTTACTGCTAATGATCGAAAACTGAGTAGTAGTCAGAAAGGAGAATAATTTGAAAAATATACAACACAAAATACCTTTATAGCCATGGACATTATGCCTTTTTTTTTGTATATATGTATGTCAGCTTGTATGTATGAATATATGTATGTATGTATGTATGTATGTATGTAAAAACATGTATGTTTTTAAATAACAAGAGAGGATAAAAATGAAGAAGTAAATACTGACAGCACAGGATTTACAGAAGGACACAGGATGTCTACTCCAAGAAATACTAAAAGGCTGAAGACAATTAACGACCAGATGCATCAGAGAAATGGAACATGGTCAAAAATAGTCTAATAAATGCTATATCCCTCAGCATATATAGGTAACTTAGGTCATCTGATCATTATATATTATAATCCAAATTCTCCGAAGAGCTGGAGTGAGGAAGATGAGACCAAACTCAAGTCCTGCACATTGCATCCTATTAGCACAGAGGGATCAGCAGATAATTGGCCATGAACAAAGGAAGAGTTGGGAACTTATTTATTATCAAAGATTTCACAAATTGAAAGAAGTAGAAAAGCCTGGAAAAGCCTGAAGGTTAATAAAAATAGTGTAAGCACATTTTGGAATGAAAAGTACAAAGTAACATTTCAAATGTAAAAATGCTAGATGAACCAAATAGTGTTCTATTAACTAAGATGACTTACAAATTCCATAACATTTTCTATTGAAATGTAACTGAACTACATGAAATTTTCAGTTGTGAATTGAGGTACATTTATACATCAATATAGAAGGGATAATAAGCATCATGAAAGGACATGCCACAACCTTCAGAAATCTCACTGTTTTCTCCATGAAGTTCAAAGATCTCAAGAACTGCTTGTTTGCTGTGAGTTGGATTTTTTTTGTCCTTGTGACTCTCTTGTTTGCTGTTTTGTTTTCTTTGAGCCTACATTTTTCTTCATTCCCCAGGATGGCCACAGACTTATTATTCTGCTACATCACTCTCCCAAGGGCTGAAATTACAGTAGTGTGTTTTCCCCACATTGAACTTGACTACTGTGTAAATATGTATGTGTGTTTATTCTTCAATCAAAGTATTTTATGCATATATGTTCTTTGAATACATCTATATCTATACAGGATTGCATGCCTGCCGTCTATTGAAATCACAGAAGGGTGTCTGACTCTCTGGAACCTAAGTTACTGACAGTTGTGAGCCATGATGTAGGTATTGAAATGGAGCTTGGTCCTCTGTAAAAGCAGCCTGCACAGCTAACCACCAAGTCATCACTCAAACATCTATTTTATTCCTTTAAAGAAGTCATATGTCTATGTGAAGAGAGAATGATTTTGTAGAGTCTGGTTAAATTTTATTAAACATTCAAGAAATGGAATAAATGAAAGAATGGAGAACATATAGTCATAAAGTTAATTCGATTGAGTAAGAGTACAGAACTTTATGAGTGAGCAGCTGAGGTACGGATAACTTAATTCTAAACTCTAAGCATCAATATTAGCCCTCAAGTTAATCTTGAAAGAATTTGATCAAGGGTGCTAAAAGAAGGGTGAGGAACAGCACTGGTGGTAACCATGTACCAATTTCTGTTACCTCCTCATTTGTAGGCAGATAACTGCCCTTTATAATGGTATTTACTAATGACTAGAGGTAACAGTACATCTTGCTAAACATGTTTAAAGAATGGAGCTTTCAGTTCATTTTCCAAATAGGGGAATAGGGTAAAACTGAAGTTAGGTGATGTGGCATTTTAATTTTACACGCACATGCCAGTTAATAGGACTTTGGGGATTTTATTCATGATAAAGAATGAAGAGAGATGCACTGGAGGAAATGTGTACTGTGAGAGAAACTTTGCTACTAGACCTCGGTTCTTTAAAAAAAAATGTGCTTATCTGCAGTCCAGTTACAGGACCAAATTGGGATCCAGCACACAGGGGAAGCCCCAATGCATGACACTATTACTGATGCTATGTATGATGTGCTTATAAAGAGGGGTCTATCATGACTGCCCAAAAGGCAGCTGAAAGAGTCATGTGAAGATATTTACAGCCAACCATCGGACAGAAGCTGGTGGCCCCGGTGGTTTAATTAGAGAAAACCTGGAAGAAGCTGAGGAAAAGGGAGACCCTATAGGAAGACCACCAGTCTCAACTAACCTGGACCCCAGGATCTCTCATACACTGAGCCACCAACCAGGCAGGGTACACGAGATGGTCTGGGGCCCCTGATACACATACAGCAGAGGAATGCAGGGTCTGGACTCAGTCAGAGAAGATGTACCTAACCCTTAAGAGACTTGAGGTCTCAGGTCTGGTGGGGGATGGGGTGGAGGCATCCTCTTGGACTCAGGGGGCGGGGGCAGTATGGGATATAGAACAGGTATATGGGGAGGGGCATAATGTCTGGACTGTAAAACAAGTTAAAGAATGAATTTTTTTTAAAAAAGAAGGAAACTAAGGAGAACATGAGAATGCAAGTGCTGAGACAAGCACACAGCTATAAGGGGAGGATCCAGAGTGCTAACATAATTTTTTGTCCCTGCAGTTGTCCCTGCTAACCCAATTCTACATACAAATTGCCAACTTCTTTTGTCCTTTTTTTTTCTACTTTGATGTCACTCAAATTTCATGTAAGTACTGTTTTCCCCCTTTTCTTCTCTTAGTGGAAAAAAGCTAAAACAAGGGAACTGCAGTCACTTCCTCTGCAAGGGTAGCAGTACCTGCTCTTAACTGCTGTGCCATCTCTCCAGCTCTAAATTTTAATTATTTTCATGAATACTTAAGAAATGTAGTGATCAGATAGAGAAGGTTTGATGCTTATTACCGATGGGTAATATATGAAGGAATTCTAAAAATCATCTAAATTTAAACACATGCATCCATATACTGATAAAATTATTTAATTGCTATCGTTGCTCGTTTAGCGTCTACTGGGGATAAAGGTAATCAGTATCAATAATTTACAACATCCCTGGAAGCTGACATACAGAGGCAATGCTGAGCTGTTCCCATATTCCACATGGGACAGTGGTGTGAATAAAGACAGAACTGTATGGAATACACAGGCACAGGGGTAAATATGATTATTTTGAATTTCCTCTAACTTCGTAACTAAGGAAACAGCTGTGAGTGAAAGGAGCTATAATTTGAAAAGAAGCTTGCAATTCTCAAATATATCTTGAGATTTTGTTTCTATTTACAAACATCAACACCCTCACCTCTTCCATGTCTGACTGTCAAATAATTAGTCTTCTCACAGTGAAAAGAAGTGATTTACCTGTATGCATGCCTACGTAGGTTCTGCCTGCTTCTGGGAATAAATACTGTCCTAACGCAGGTGCCCATGCCTTTGTGCTTAGAAATTTCTAGAGATGAACAAATACCTTCAGGTCCCTGTGTTCACGTTAAAAGGAGGATTTATTTCTACCATTGTATAAATGAATAAAAATACATTTAATTCTACTTGTAGTCACTTCATGTACGGTCAATCTTCATGCTATTGGGCTGTCAAATATCAAATCAAGTGGAAATGTATCCAAGAAAAGAAGAAGGGCATTAGCATTGAAATCCATGTATTTTAGCCTTATGCATTTCGCTGAGTAGTCTTTGTATTACTTAAACATATAATTTCTAATTCAGTTTCTTTATGGTAGTTTGGCCAAAGTATAAGGAATCTAAAATTATATTTAAAAAGTAAACAGCATGACTTGAGTAACCAGTTAATTAAAAATAATTTACTTTTTCTTAACAGAATGGTTCGTTACAGAAACATAACACACTAAGTTTTGCATGTTTCAACAGTAAAAGTCTGCAGAGGAGAGCATGCCACATCCAGGCAGGTGCAAATGTCAGCACAGTGTGCAGCTTGGTCCCTCTCTGGATGACTGCACAGTATATGACAATGTTGAGACAACATCTTCTCTCAGCCATAGTCAGACCCTGTATGCACAACTTAATGTCTAAGATAAGAATTTCTAAACACCTTACGTTGAGATTTATCATGAAGGAAACTTAAGATTTAAACACAGAGACAAACTTAATGGCATGGGAAGGGTTGTTGGTCATCAGGTTAGTTTTTGTCTTAGGACAAGGTTTGATTTTGTAAATACAGTTAAATGCCATATAACAGGTGTGTACGACATTCCTCTCTACAGGAAAAATTCTGTCTGTCATCTGCTGAAACACAGCCAGTCAAGAACGTACACTTAGAAGAACATTGTAAAGGATAAAGGGAAAATGAAACAGGAAAGATTAAATGCCTCCGGAGATGAAAGGCCAAAGTAGAGGAAGAAATAATTTAACAGGATTATGTGGTAGGAAAGGAAAAAACCCTTCATCTCATGGGCCAGGGAGATGAGTAAGAGGCTGGGGCCCCACAAGCACCTTTGAAACAAAATCTTGAGCTCTAATTACCTAAGGTTCTCCATTAAGGCCTCAGGTCCTCAACCTCCATTGCACCTCCTGTGTCCTAAGGACACAATCGATAGCAAAGAATTAATCAGAGGTTATATCAATTCATTATTTGTCATTTGCATTTTCTGTTTATTTATGAATATAGTGAGATTATCCATTTCTTCTAGGCGATCCAGTTTCACTTTATGTTTTACCAATCTGTACTGTACCTTTGTATTTCTGAGGTATCCTTTGTCTTCTTTTACATTTTTATTTATTTTTTCCTTTCTTTATTACTTTTAAAAATATTTGCAATTTTGCTTAGTTTATTATTACTATTTATTAATATCTCAACTGTTGCCTTCCTTCTCAGTCTCCCCTGCAGAGTTCTTTCCAAAGACCTCTCCTCTCTGCCTCTGAGAGGGTACCCCCCCATGCATCCCCCTCTCTGTCCCATCAAGTCTTTACATGATTAGATAGATCCTCTCCCACTGAGACAATACAAGGTAGTCCTATGCTAAATATGTGCCAGGGACTCGCACCAGCCTTTGTATGCTCTTTGGTTGGTAGTTTAACCTCTGGTGGCTCCCAGGGGTTCAGGTTAGTTGACACATTTGGTCTTCCTTTTGGGTTTCCATCCCCTACACGTCCTTCAGCTCTTCCCCTAACTCTTTCATAGGGGTCTTGGACTTGAATCCCATGGTTGACTGTAAGTATCTGCATCTATCTCAATCAACTCCTGGTAGAGCCTCTCAGAAGACAATCACCCTAGGCTTCTGTCTGCAAGTACAAGATAACATCAGTAATAATGTCAGAGTTTGGTGCCTGCCATTCATTCAGTCTCTGCTCAACTTTGTCCCTGTATTTCTTTTAGGTAGTAAAAATTTGGGGCCAAAAAATTTGAAGATGGGTTGGTGTCTCCATCCCTCAACTTGGGGCCCTGTCTAACTACTAGAAGTGGTCTCTTCAGGTTCCATATCCCCACTGTTGGGCATTTCCGCTAAGATTTCACACATTGAATCCTGTGAGTCTCCTGCATCCCAGGTCTCTGTAACTCTAAGTTTTAGTAATATATTTAACTGTTCTCTGTGAGCCTAAATATTTATTTCTGTTCTGATCTATCCTTTCCCTTTGAAACTTTTGCTTTAGATACCATTTTGTATGCTGTAGGGAAAAACATGCCTGTTTTTCCTTGGTGGTACCTACATGGGTTCCTTTTTCTATCTTTCTTTTTTTCTGCTGCCTATGTAGGTTTTTAAGATCTGTCTCATGAATGCAGTGTATAATTGGATTTTAAAGTTGCATCTACTTATCTTTTCTGTATGACTTTATTTGATAATTCATTGTTGTGTGAAATGTAATTATCCAAGGCATAGAGTGATGGCTCAGTAGTTAAGGTCACACACTGTTCTTGTGGAGGACCTGGGTTTGGTCATGGGGACACTTACAATCACTTGTAACTCTAGAGCTAAAGGAAACATTGAGGCCTCTTTTGGCCTCCATAGGCACTGCAAACATGTGGGACACAGACATTTATGAAGTCAAGAAACAAATACAAAATAAAAATAAGTCCTTAAAGCAATTATCCATTTACTATTTTAAACAGTCAGAGAACAAAAGTAGATTCAATAATTGTGAAGTGCTGTTTAATCTGTTTATAATTATTTATTATTAATTTCATGTTTCAAAGAAGTATTTTGAAAATAGTCTTCATTTTATTCATGTGTTATCAATTTATCCATTAGAATTTAAAGCAATTTCTGCTGGGTATAGACTCCTCCCCACTGAGGAATTTTCACTTCCTCCTCTTCCTGTAATTTTCTTATATACAGTTTGAAGATGTGGAGAGTAGCAAACTGGTTTGTATTTGAATGAATTTGAACATAACTATCCTGTTTTCCTTTCTTAAGCAGATATATCTAGCTACCTTTTTCCATTAATCCTTTACTCAATACAAAGTCTCTATAGTTATATGGATCACAATTTGATTATGCTTGATTTAATGGCTAATATCCACATAATTGAACTAATACCTGCCATATTTGTTTTTCTGGGTCTGGGACAACGCACTTAGGTTTTATTTTTTCTTCCAGTTCCATCCATTTATCTGTTATTGCCATTATTTCATTTCTTGTTTGATCATAGCTGAATAGCACACTATTGTATAAATGAATATACCACATTTTCTTTATCCAGTTTTCTGTTGAGGAACATCCAGGTTGTTACTAATTCCTAGCTATTATGAATAGAGCAGCAATAAACATGGTTGAACATGTGCATCTTTGGTAGAAGAAGCATCATTTCGGTATATCCCTAAGAATAATATAACTCCATCTTGGTACAGAGCAATTACCATCTCCCTGAGTAACTGACACTCTGTGGCTGATTGGTAGCCTGCTTCTCTGGCCTTTAGTGATAGATATCACTGGAGTCATTATGTAGCAACTGAACACAAAGAATGTAGTGGTCATTTACCAATGCAGAGTCTTTATTATGATGTATAGCATGGCTGAATGAAGAAGGGAAGAAAGACTTCCCCTTGTGGCTGCTATCACTGTGTAATAATGCTAAGGGAATTTGAAAATTACAAGACTCAATGGGAACATCAGGAATATTAAATATGATAATAGGATATATTCTAATCTTACTAACAGTTTACACATTTTTGATAGTTGTAGAATATTATGATACAGAGGATACCAACTTGGATATTTATTTTGGAAAAGAAGTGGACTTATTTCTTTGGCTCAAAAAGATGCACATTCCTGGCCATATTCCTGAGTCATTTCTTTATTTTTTAAAGATTTATTTATTTATTTTATGTGTATAAGTGCACAGTAGCTGTACAGATGGCCATGAGCCATCATGTGGCTGCTGAGAATTGAACTCAGGATGGCTCCAGCTCTCTCCAGCCCTGCTCACTCCAGCCCCAGCCCCGCTCACTCTGGTCCTAGAGTTTTTTTTTGTGTGTGTGTGTGTGTGTGTGTGTGTGTGTTTTTGAGACAGTGTCTCTGTGTAGCCTTGGCTGTCCTGGAATTCACTCCATAGACCAGGCTGGCCTCAAATTCAGAAATCTCCCTGCCTCTGCCTCCCAAGTGCTGAGATTAAAGGTGTGTTCCACCACTGCCCGGCCCAGAGTCATTTCTTATACTATAACTGGGAAAATGTCTGAGCATTGGTCCTACATTATATTCCTTTCACATCATATAATTTAGGCAGAGGCATCTCTGAACACTGTGTGTACAATTCACATGTGGGATGTGGTTGTGATAGGTGAAGGAAGAACTCAGAGAGAATGTAAAGAAACAGTGGGGGAGATATGTTCTAGTTCTATCTATTGGCTAAGAATTTCATGAATTCATTGTTTTTAATATCTGAGTAATACTCCATTGTGTAAGTGTACCACATTTTCTGTATCCATTTCTCTGTTGAAGGACATCTGGGTTCTTCCAGCTTCCAGGAGATGGATAAGCTGTTTTGAACATAGTGGAGCATGTATCTTTATTACATGTTGGATCATCTTTTGAGTATATGCCCAGGAGTGGTATAGCTAGGTCCTCAGGGAGTACTATGTCCAATTTTCTGAGGAACCACCAAACTGATTCTTTATCAAATGGATGGAACTAGAAAATATCATTCTGAGTGAGATAACCCAATCACAAAAGAACATATAAGATATGCACTCATTGATAAGTAGATATTAGTCCAGAAGCTCGGAATAACCAAGATACAACTCACAGACCACATGAAGCTCAAGAAGAAGGAAGAAAAAAATGAGGATACTTCAGTCCTTCTTAGAAGGAAGAACAAAATACCCATGGGAAGAGATACAGAGACAAAGTGTAGAGCAGAGAATGAAGGAAAGGCTATCCAGAGACTGTACCACTTGGGGATCCATCCTATATATAGTTACCAAACCCTAACACAGTTGTGGATGCCAACAACAGCTTGCTAACAGGAGCCTGATATAGCTGCCTCCTGACAGTCTCTGCCAGTGCCTGAAAAATGCAGAGGTAGATGCTCTTAGCCAACCATTGGACTGAGCACAGCTTTCTCCCCAATAGAGGAGCTAGAGAAAGGACCCATGGAGCTGAAGGGGTTTACAGCTCCATATGAAGAACAACAAAATGAACCATCCAGCACCCCTAGAGCTCCCAGTGACTAAACCATGAACCAAAGAGTACACATGGAAGGACCCATGGTTCCAGCTGCATATGTAGCAGAGGATGGCCTTGTCAGACATTAATGAGAGGAGAGGCCCTTGGCCCTGTGAACATTTGATGCCAGGACAGGGAAGTAGGGGTTGTTGGATTGGTGAGCAGGGTGTGGGCAGATGGAATTGGGGGTTTTTGGAGTGGAAATCAGGAAAAAGGATAACGTTTGAAATGTGAATAAATAAAATATCTAATTAAAAAAAAGAAAAGAAACAGTGAGGGATCATTGTGTGTTGATGATGTCCTAAGGTGAATTACATCTCAGAATGTTTGAGAAATCCATCTATCTATCTATCTATCTATCTATCTATCTATCTATCTATCTACCTACCTATATATATATATATATATATATATATATATATATATATATATATATAATTATTTCATTTACAAGTGCTCATTTGTTGCTGGTATAAACCAAACCAAACCAAAACATCAAACAACAACAACAACAAAGACAACAAAATAACCAAAAAAGAAAAAAAAAGAAAAAGCCCTTGAGTTCCATTTCTACTTCATTTTTTATAGCAACTTAGGAGATTTGGCAGCATCTACTGTGAATTTTGTCAATAGGAGCTGTTTTTTTCTCTTTTCAACCTCTAACTAATTGCATCTTGTTCAAAGCTTTCTTTTGCTTTTAACTTTCACATATTGCTAATTTGATAAATATTTTCAGTTCCCAATGCAATCTAATTACAAAAATCAGTAGTGCATTGTCTCTATTCTTAATAAGGGTTAGGTAAAATAGGAACCAAAACAAGAATAAACACAAAAGATATGAATGAGAAATTATCAGTCTGAAACCATGAATTCTCTTGGTGAATTTTAAACAATCAATGAAACATAGAAATATTCCCATTAAAAGTTAATATCATCCACAGTGCAAATGCATTTTGAAACTTATAATTACATGAATATAAACCCAAGGACAAATCTTTCATAGGGAATTGTATTATTTGTTGAAAGAAAGTAATAGTTCTGAAAATGTTAAAATATTCTAAAGTTTTATCTTATTCTTACTTATAAGGACAACATTTAATTGGGGCTGGCTTAAATATTGAGAGGTTCAGTCCATTATCATCAAGGAAGGAGTATGACAATATCCAGGTGGGCATGATGCAGAATATTTTTTTAAATAATTCCATTAGAAGATTATAATATATAAATGATAAATAGAGATATGGGCAGGTTGCATCTATAGTTGTTTAATTACTCTCTATTTGGTTGATCAACAAAATCCAGAATGTTTAAGAGTTAAAAAAAATTCTTCTTCAAAGTCTTATTCCCAGAATGCTCCAGAGCCTCTACAGGTATGTTATTAGCACAGTGAATTCTAACATAATCTTGGTCTGAAATCATGTCCTGGGTATCATTCCTGAGGAGTTTCAGGGTTTGCACCTTGAAAACACCATGCAGTCTTTGCAGTGGAAAAGAAGATAGATATACACTTTACAGAGCATTCTCTCAAAAGAAGCATATGGCATCAGTAAGTAACCATGTGTCCATCATAGCTGACATTGAAGAGAGACAAATCAGCAAGGGTTGTCAGTAGTAAACACATCTACGTAGCAGTGTCAAATGCCAAACCTGATTTAGAATCAGAGTCATAAGCAGCTAGAATACAGACTTAGAAAATGGTGATATGGTTCTGTGCATATTTGTAAATACTGAGCATAGAGCGGGAAACCTTACCTGTAACACAGGCAGGGGAATAAAATATTTTATTATCTAGTTAACATTTGAGAAGACAGACACTGGTGACTGATGGAAATGTGATTTATTCTTCAATCAAGACCTCTGGACACCATATTCTGATTTGAACTGTTTCAGAATTCATCAGTATAAAGAGGAAAAAAATTATATAAACTATGTGGTAGTTTTGAAAGAGTGAAAATCACACCAACAATACCTTCTGTATGAGGTAAATCTCCTACCACTGAGCTACATCTTCTCAAATTCTCTAAACTCTCCATTAAAGACTTATGCTTTTATTTTTTACTTTTAAATTTTTCTCTTTTTTTAAAAAATGAATACTTTTCTTATACAGTACATCCTGATTGCACTTCCTCCTCTCTCTGCTCCTCCCAGTTCCTCCCCACATCCCTTCCATCCAGATGCACTCCCTGTCTTTCTCTCAATAGAAAAAACAGGCTTCTAAGAGATAACAAAAAATGATAAAATATAATGATATAAAATGAAAACTATCATATTGAAATTGGACAAGGCCAATTGATAGTCAGGAGAGAGCCCAAGAGAAATCAAAAGAACTAGAGGCATGGTTGCTCATAAATTCAGGAGTCCTATAAAATACTAACTTGAAAGCAATAATATTCTTTCAGAGGACCTGGTAAGGGCCTGTGTATAGCGAATGCTTGCTGCTTCAGACTCTGTGCATTCATTCGAGCTTTGCTCAGATGAATTAGAGGGCTTAGTTCCCCTTGTGAATCTGAACCCCTCCAGCATTGCCTTTTGCAGAATGCCCCATTCTCTGGTGTGGATTCAGTAAGGGGGGTTGATAGAAACGTGCAATTTAGAGTCCTTTGTTTCAAGTTCTCTCTCTCTCTCTCTCTCTCTCTCTCTCTCTCTCTCTCTCTGTCTCTCTCTTACACACACACACACACACACACACACACACACACACACACACACATTCTGCAAAATATCTAGCTATGGGTCTCTGTATTTGTTCCCTTTTGCTGCAGGAGGAAGCCTTTCTGATAATGACTGAATAGGGCTCTGATCTATGAGTATAGCAGTATGGCATAAGGCAACATTATATTGTAACTTTTTTTGACCTCTAATATTTGATTTTAAACTAGGTCTCTGGGCTGTCTAGCCTCTATTTTTTGACCACCTAAACAGTGTCAAGTACAGGTTCCATCTCATGGAGTGGGCCTTAAGTTAAATCAGTCAGTCTTTGGCTACTCCTAGAAATTCTTTGATATCACTGAACTAGCACATCTTGCAGACAGTAAAGACGTGTAGACTTTACCACAAAGCCTTGTAGGTAAAAGGCTTTGTGGCTGGATTGGTGTTTATGTTTCTCTTTCTGTAGCCTGCAGAGTACCCTCCTACATCAAAGACACTAGAATGTAAGGATGAGGGCTTCATGTAGACATCACCTCAACTTCACTTTCAATGAGCTGTGTGGGTGTTGTCCTAGGCAATGGGATCAATAGGTCAGTTGACTGTGGGTAAACCGCTGTTTTAGCTACAGCCTGGATTATTTCTGTGTTTTTATGGATGCTCTTGCCCAACAATTCAAATGAATACAACCCAGTCCTTGTATTTGGAGTCTCTTTTTTGTGATAAGAGATGGTAAGTGGGGACTCCTTATCCCTATCATTAGGAGACCTTGCCTTCCTATAATTTAGGAAGTTTCCACTGCACTAGATTTCTAAATAATGCCTCAAATTTTCCTCAGTTCCAGGTATCTCTCCCAGGATTCTCTTCTTCTATGCTGTCTCCCACCCCACTCCTTATCTGATGCACCCATTCTCTTCCTCATAGGCTATCAGTCCATCTGTAAAATATATTTTATTTCTGCTCACAGGGAAATCCATGTGTCTCTATTAGTTCATTTCAATATACCTAACCTCTCTGGGTATCTGGATTATAGGTTAGTTATTATTATTTAATGACTAATATCCACATATAAGTGAATACATAACATTTATATTTTCAGGTCTTGGTTATGTCACTCTTTGATATTTTCTATTTCTATTCATTTGCCTGAAAATATCATGATGTCATTATTTTAACAGTTAATATTTCACTGTATAAATGCACCACATTCTCCCAGAAGGAGATTTTCAATCCTTGAAATCTGCTGTCACTTTACCAACTAGATTAAATGACAAACTTTCAAGAGGAAATTCTTCCTTCATTCTAATGTCTACTTCTTTCCTCTTCTACTTCCTGGTGAATTGAATGAGAACAGGTCCATGGACTTACAAATTTACATTCTTAGTCATAGTGACTAACTGTTTGGGAAGGTTTAGGATATATGGCCTTGTTAGAGATTACAGTGCCTATTGGAGGAGATGTATCATTGGAGTTGACTACTGGAGTAGGTATTCCAGTGGAGGTGTCTATTGGAGGAGGTGTATCACTAGGAGTGGGCTTTGAAGTTTAACATGCCAATGACAGGACAGGTCTCTGTCTGTCTGTCTCTATCTTTCTACCTATCTACACTTAGGTCTATCCCTGTCCCTATCCCTATCCCTATCCCTATCCCTATCCCTATCCCTATCCCT